>OMLP01013385.1:0-13600 GCA_900302685.1 Spondyliosoma cantharus | reverse complement strand
AGAAATACAGATAAGTGTATATTTGTATGTAAATACCAAAAAGCTGTTGATAAGTGTAGATAAGTGTAGTTGTCTATACCATGGACTTCTGGGGGCAGCTGTAATTGTGGAAATACCTCAGACTGTACACAAGGCAGCTACAAGGTGCTGTTTTCATTATGTTTGTTCCGATACTGATACCTAATGAAATGTATGGCCTTCCTTGGTATCGGAAAGACCAAACATGGAACTGGTACATCTCTAGTTTCTAAGCACTCTATGTGTACTGTGTGACCCATGTCAAAGACAATTTTCCATTGTCTTGTGAAGTTTTTCTGATTCTGAAATAAACAAGAACAACAGAAAATGTGACCCAATCCAAGAAAATTAATGATGTTTAAATGAAAATCGTTTTTTAAATGGTCGACTAAAACATGTGATTTTAAGCAATCTAAGTGTGTGGTCTGGGTTGATATTCATGGCAGGAAAATTATTTGCATAATGGCACATTGAAGGGGCATAGGCTAGGCTACTAGGTACTATACCAAAAATCCAAACTATGTTGTCTCCTCAAGTAACAGTCATCCATATGCATCAGTCACATCCAAAGCTGCAACACTATGCAAACCTTTGGCTATCATAGCTAGCTAGCTGATCAGCCCATCTAATGTATTACATTCTGATTTTACAGTATATGATGTGCATGACTGTGCATCTCTTAGTAGTTTTCCTGCACATGTTGTAAGCTTTCCTTGGACTTAGTTTACAATTTGCTTTTCATATCAGGAGCTGGGTTAAAATGTTATATCATAATTTCACACTCGCATACAGTATGTAGTGACCAGTTCAGCAGGTGCTGATGGAGAGCAAAGCGTTCTCATTTGTTAGCTTACACCAAGAAAATTAACTATTTGAAATTCTTTTCTAACAAATTATGCTTTTTAAAAGTGATGGAGCCAAAACTGGCCATTTCAAAAAGTTGTAGGGACATGCCCCCAGTGTAACTAACAACTATGGTCAGAAATATATTGATTCAGCTCTATGGCAGTTTTGAGACTTTAGTTTTCTATATTGATACAGTCTCAACAAATACTGAACATGAGAAGTTTCACACATGTCTAATTGTAATTTATTCCGTAATACTCAGGGCGTTGCTATTCCTATATCATGTCCAAACAGTCAGTTTGGTCACGCATGTTGTCACATGGTGCCTCAGTGACCAGAGTCTAAGCACTACACCTTGGTAAACAAAGTAAGACCTATGACCTGGTTGTGCACCGTGAGATTTTTTTGGATCAGACATCTGGTGGCGCAGAAGGTCAAGCAGCAGGTTAAGTAGCCTCATAAAACAGGAAATGTACAGGATAGGGCTTACAAGGCACATTTGGTAGATGGTAAGAGGCTGAGGGGCCATGAATGCCAAAGCATGTGAGCCCTAAAACATCTATTTTGGCAAACACTGCACAAGTGTCAGATATCATACAGACTACACAAGTTGAACTTGCTTCCCTGGCTACATGCTTGTCTGAAGAAGGAGAGTGCCTCAGCTACAGTGGGGAAAATACAGCAGTAGGGGAGCATTAACCTTGTTGTCGGTTGATATTTGTACACATTTATGAGTGTAGTGTACTGAATGACCCAGTGTGGGAGTAAGCATGTCAGTGTTTGAAAATCCAAGGTGGCTAGGATTAGATTAGTGTAAGCTACAATAGACTAACAAGATAAATTGCTGGAAAAGGGCTGGCCGACGGATTAGAACCCGCGGACAGTGGGCCAAGTTCACTGAGCTTCTAGTGCACCTCTGAAGCTGATATTACAGCTATAGGACCTGTGTTATACAAAGACAACATCTCATTTATGGTACGACACATCAATAAAAAATATTTGCTTTATGTCATATTATGTCTGTAAACAATCCTGCTACAGATCAACAAAGGTGTGCAAAGGTTTATTATTAGACATCAATTCCACCTCAGGTCTGGCTTCCCTTTTTGTGTTGTGTTCTCTTTTTTGTAATGCTCTAAGTAATAATCACCTTTGATCATTCATAGGTTCTTCAGATTTATTGAATTCTAATGAGGTTTTACATGTGGTAATGGCTCAAAAATTCAATACTCGCAATTACATTTCTGTTGCCGGTTAGGTAACGTGGCTACAGCCCGAGGGACACTCGCCAACTGTCAGTGCCCTGGTTGAGCATTCATCAGGTCAGTGTGGTTGGATCGATTCCATCCCAGTCTAGTCCGTTCAGTTGTAGCCAATTTGATTTTGCCTCTCCTAATTTTAGTCATGCATCAATAGCCTGTTGTTGCTCTACCTGGCTTGTCCATCTGGCTTTTCATAATCAGACACAACCAAGATCTTCAACTCCTCCCTTTTGCTGTTGCAATTCATTACAAAGAGCAAAATAATTATTTCCAGGGAAAAAAATTAATTAAAACTTGCATTGCTTGTTCATATCAAAGGAAAAGAAAGCAGATATGGTTTATCACTAGAGGCAAGCAGCTGGCAGTGACCACAGAGGATCTCTCAACCCTGTCAATGGCTTAATTATCAAGATGTCAGCTGCCAAACTGGGGGCCTAATTGGATATAGAGGAACAAGACTGGCTGAACACTAGACTAGCTCAGAGGGAAGCATGCATCTACTCAGGGACGAGAGGCTCGTGCTTGTTACAGCGCAGAATGTAAACATGAATGGCGTCCTCCTTGGCTGAGATGTAATGCAAGCTAGCTTAATTAGCTTAGTCAGATAGCTTCTTGTCTACGAGTAGGTGCACATTTTCTTCTGTGCCCTGAATTTCTACATGCTCACAACAAGGTCTGTGGATTATCATGAGTAACCGGGTCATGATTACTAGAACAAGACATTGCTATTGAGTTTTTCAGGTGTATTTTTTTGGCCCTTTGAGCACTAAAACAATCTTCATGTATAAAGAGCATTACAAATTAGAGGAAAAATATGTAATTCTCATTTTGGGGTGAGCTGTCCCTTTAATGTTACCCATAACAATGTCAAAGTCCCAGTTCTCTAATGGTCTTAACAAGGATGAGCCTTTTTACTAAGAATCATGGCACGGTGTTTGCAGAAGGCAGCCTCCTAAACTGGCATTTATCTGCAAGCATAATTCCAAAAGCCTCTATAACAACACATGTTAAATATATCAAATATTTAAGGTGGTAATCATCATCCTGCCAATCTTCAGTACTACAGACTCTGCTCTAGTGTTTGCGGTCCTTTGAGTGTGACTGTGGCTTGGCTGGGCTGATTTGAGCTGGACCAGTCTGGGACAACTGGGTTGAACCAGTCTGGTTTCTGCTGCCCGAGTTATGCTGTCTATGCAGGGTTTTTGTTCCAGCACCCACTGTAATTAACTCCCCTGGATCACTCTGCATGGTCACTCACACAGACAAAAAGTGATGGAGGGAGAGATGGAGGGTGGTAGAGGAAGAGAGGGGGAGGGTGACAGGCAGACACATACACAGCGGCATATGTTGACACAGACGGACAGACAGCAACAGCTTGAATGCAGAAATGTAATACATGTACAAGACACGGACAAATACAGCCACTTAGGGTGATGGATGGCAAAATATATGACTGAAGCTGTAGAAACATCAGATATACAGCTCTGCCCCTTTAGGCGTGGAATTCCCAGGGAAAGGCAGAGGACAGAGGAGAGATGTCCGTACTGTGAACTTTAATTACACACTCTTTGAAGCTGCATTTGGACAGCTAATCCCCAGGCTTCCCTCTCTTTGTGGACACAGTAGGAGAGGAGCTAGGTGCTCCCAGGCTGTGGTCTCACAGGATAGTGGAGAAGGCATCAAATGGTGCATTGGCTAGTCACGTACAGGCTATTAATCCTGCTATCCCATTCATTGCCTGCAAACTGGAAGCACTGCACTGTCCGTAGTGTTTCGGTATTATGGACAGAGGGTCCACTGTGCCGGCTATTTTATTATTGGATACTGCGCTTCTAATTGGCAATGATGGTCGTTTAACTTTTGAAATTATAAGAGTGCGAAGAATTGAGTCAGTGTATAAATCACAGACATAATCAAATCATTTTAGACACTAGAATTTTAATCCACTGGCTTCATGTACATGCCAGATCTGATTTCAAGAGTCTACTTTTAACTTATAAAATATTACACAGACCTGCACCATCCTACTTATCACCCCCAGTTACTGCGAGGGCTCAACGATCTCAAACTGCTGCTCTCCTAACTATTCCAAAAATAAATAAAACATCAGTTGGTGGACAGGCCATCTCTTTCCAAGATTCATCTACTTTGGAGTCGTTTATACCCAAATTCAAAAGCCAGCTCAGTCGACTCTTTCAATATTTAAATCAAAAGACATATTTTAGCATCAGCCTTCGACCTCACCTCAACTGCCCTACATACTTTCCACACTGGCTTTCCTATGTGGGCTTGGTTACATATACGTATATTATGTATGTTACTTAAGCTGTTCATTACTTTTTTTAATGTTTACATTTACATTTAGCAGACGCTTTTGTCCAAAGCGACTTACAGTAATTCATACATTTATACACTGCTGGCGGTGGTTGCCATGTAAGGTGCCGACCAGCACATCAGGAGCAATTTGGGGTTCAGTATCTTGCCCAAGGACACTTCAACATGCATACCAGGGGAAATGAACCAGGTTGTGACTACCCCTGATGCACAGCCGCCCCGTGACTGTGACTACTTCACTTTTATACTTTTTATGTTGCCTATTTGCTGTTTTTATTACATGTACACCACTGTGAGACATTCTGTGTGATACAATAAACTTGACTTGACAAGAATACTGCAATTTATTGTAAATCATTTATCGAGATAAATCCACACTGTACTATAGGTGGGACAAAATATTGATAGGACAATATATCGCACTGCTTCCTATATGTCGCCAAATATCACTATTTTTAATAAAACATGAAGGAACAAATTCCCCTGACAATTTGAAATACCAGAGTCACTAATTCATGACTCCTTGTGGTGTAAACTTCTGTAAACTTAATTGACACAGACAGAAGATTTTTTTTTTGCCAGTTTATGGCTATTTTACATGGAATGATGGCACACGTGGACAAGCTGCAGTCAGTGTGTGTGATAAACAAACGAGTCTACACCTTTTTAAATGTTGCTTCATCTCAGCTATTGTCCGATTCTATGATACTGAACTGAAACACAACGCAATGAATAAATGATGATAATGATATCAGCCTGTATTGCTAGATGATTGTCTTGCCATGTATTGATTATCGCAGAACTGATGTATCGTGATACTATCCTAACGTATTGTGAATTGTATGGCGTGTTACTCTGTGATCTGTGATATTTGCATTCAAGGACACATTTATGTTTGCATCAAGTCTACCATCATCAACACAGTATATCTAATCATCAATATCCTGACTGTCCAGTCTAATGCCACTTTGCACTGCATGAGCTTTGGTTAAGTGGAGTAAATAGGACAGATCATGTGACCTGAGTGACTAGAATGTTGCTCTGAATGTGGCACTGGATCCATCTATAGGCGTGTGACCAGGCCACTGTGAGTGTGTGTGTGTGTGTGTGTGTGTGTGTGTGTGTGTGTGTGTGTGTGTGTGTGTATGTGTGTGTGTGTGTGTTTGTGTGTGCGTGCACGCCCATGTGTCTCTCTGCATGTGGTAAGTTAGTGTTAGCTACACGACTGCTCTCTGGGAGGGATGCCATGGTAATCCTCTGTTTGGTTCGATGTCTCCCCCTCTGTCTGTCTCTCTCTGCGACTCACCATCACCTCCTGTGACTCTCCCTCATTTCTCACTCAGCCTTTTTTCCCTTTTCGTTGGTGTCACTCTGTGAGTCACAATCTCTGTCTGTTTTTCTCTGAAATGGTGTCTTCCTATCTGTTTGTATATACAATCTAATTAGACTATGATTTATGCATAGTCTTTTTAATTATCTCACTGATTTCTGACTGATGTAGCTGGTAATGTCTTCATGTTTCTAGACAAATAACCAGTAAAAGATAGCTTTTCTACATAAGATTAACTCTGACCCAATGCATTAGTGGAGGCAAAATTGGATATCACAGATGCAATATGGGTGCACAAATCAGCTTAAGCCTACTGTCCTTTCATTTTCAGAAAAATGCTTTTCCAGCTCAGATTTGCTCACGCTCTCGAGCTCCCTGGGCTTCCTCCGCTGGTGTCATGAAAGAATGCTGTCAGCTGGCAAAATATATTAATGATGACATTATTATTCAAGATGAAACAGGCTACCTTTGCAAGCAGAGAAGAAAAAAAGGTTGTGTGTTTAACACATTGTGCATTTCAGTGGGAATGAACAGGAGTTGGAGCAGAAAAATATAGCAGCAGATCCCACCTGCTGATGCGAACCTGATTCACTGAGGTGTTCGAATAAAACCAGAAAAGGTGATGGGGGCACGCCTGCTGCTTGTTAGTCCAACAGACAGTCTGATCTCAAGGATTAGCCAAGGCTCTTGTTTTGGAATTATCTCCAAACCAAACACATGACTGACTTTCTCACACAAAGCCAGCAGTCAAATCAGATGGCTTGCCACAACACAGCTCCCTATTGTGGGGCCAAGAGTCAGAGGGATGCATTTCTCCTCTCCTCCACAAGTCTGTCTCCCACTACATGTTGAATTCACACCATCTAACAATGTTTCCCATTACTCCCCAGCATGATACATCGAGTTGTCTCGTAGTATTTCAAGACTTTGACAGAGCTGTGGTCTTAGATATTTACCAGTTTTCATGATTACCCTCCCACTGGAATGTCCATACATGACAAAGAGGTTCTTACAGCAGTGTTTGTTCGGGTTACATCTGCATTTGCTGCAATGTTCAATCTCTTTGCTCTAAGCGCAGAAAATGCCTCCCATTCAGAGCTTCACTTTCACATGACAAATTAGTTTTCATACCTCATTATATTACACAATAGACAAAGTAAGCTGTACCCGAGCGCATAATCAAACCCGCCAAATTAATAATAATAATAATAAATTTTATTTGGAGGCGCCTTTCAAGACACCAAAGGACACCTTACAGTGCATACTCACACTAAGTATGTTTAATTAACAAAGTGTCAGACATATCCTTTAAGAATACAAACTTGATTCAGATTTCATAAACTAAGAAGGCAGAGCGAACATACACCCTCCAGGTCTTTCAAGACATTTCTTAAACTAAAACACAGTGTCTTTAAAGAGATCCATTTCCCTGAAGTGTCATGAATGAATTAATATAATTCAAACTAATGCAGAAAACTCTGTTTCTAATAGGATAACCTTTCACAACAAGCAGGAGCACTGACAGCCCGCGACTCTATTATTCATAACAGTCCTAGAAAAAGGAAAAGCCACAACTTTCACTTTGTGCTGTCACTCAACTACAAGTGATGCTCCTCCTTTTCACCCCAGTCTCCGCTGAACTGCAGTCTCGCAGTATGAATAACAAGCAGACGACATGCTGAGATTTCTAGATGTCAGGAGGAAGAGCTCCTGGGACATGTCTAATAAGATTCACATCAAAAGAACAACATTGGGCTTAAAGCTCTCCAAAGCGTACTAATTGGAAATGTTATTTGCTGATATAAAGTATGTCTATTTACCTCTCAGGGTTGTCTACATTTTGCAGTGCAATGTATATGTCAGGGATATTTTATCTTGCACGTTACTCTATCTTCAGCTAATGCAGAATTTATAACTATGGTTTAATATTTGGCCTTGTAAAAAAAAAGAAAAGTCTTCTTACCTGAAGTTCGCACCAAGCCACCTCCACCCACGTTTCTGTGTCCAGGCCTTTATACACAGTCTTGAAGGCTCCTCTGCCCAGTTCAATGTCAAACTTGAGGAACCTGCCTCCAGGAGAGGTGGCCACAGCCTTCATCTCCGCTTCCTCCTCCTGCTCCCGGTCCCTCTCCTTCCCCTTCTGAGGGGTTGTGGAAGAAGGAGCATCCTTGCCGGGTTCCTGGCTGGAGCTGGGACAGGATGGGTCGTGGCCCAGCGCAGCACAGGATGAAGCAACCCCTTGCTGCTGGGCAGTGCTGGTGAAGACCGAGTCTGAGGAGCGCAGCTCCAGGTGGGGTGCACTGTGGGGTGCCTCAGGGAGCACCTCCACATCATCGTCCTCCTCACAAATCTCCACACTTTTCCTGAAGAAGCGCTTCTCTCTCCTCAGTCGTTTCTGGCCGGTGTCAACCGGTAAGGAGGGCAAAGAGGATAAAATAGGTCTGACTTGGTTCTCCTCACCCGCCTGACTGGCTTCCCCTCCTCCTCCTCCTCCTCCTCCTCGGATTCCTCCATCCTCTCCTCCTGCTGCTTTCCTCTCCTGAGTCTGGGAGGAGGGGAAGTCCGAGGGGGTGCTGTGTGTCCTCCCCCTCTGTGGGTCGGCCCTGCCCTCCCGCTCCGTGTCCTCCTCCCTCTGTTCATCAGGTTTCTCCGTGGAGTCCTCGGTGCCGGTGGGCTCTCCTGGGTCAGTAGCCATGGGGAATGGCCTTTCCCACTCCTCCTAGACCTCCTCCTCCTCCTCCTCCTCCAAACCTTTGCTCCTCCGTCAGTCCCCGTCTCTCTCTCTTTCCGTGGTCACCCACTCGCCCCTTCTAGTCCAGCAGGCTGTTGTTTTCCAGTGTGGCAGGTGACTGAAGGCCGTCCTTAATCGAACCTTCTCCTTTTCTTCCGCTTTCTGTCTCTCCTCTCCTTTTATTAGAAGTGTTACAGTACACAGGTGGGTGAGACCACAGCAGCTAGCGAATAGTTTCTGTCCTCACTTTCCTCCTCACCATTTCCTACATTTTCTTCAAATCCCACTTAGGTGCAGTACTAATCAAAGTAAACCACACGTCTCCCAGCTCTTACAAACACACACTGAACCAGGAGTTTTTTTTAAGCCTGTTGGGAAGCTGCAGTGTTGTTTCTTTCAAACTGTTGTGTGAACGTCTTCAAGTAAACCCTGCAAGACAAAAACAAAACAAAACATTAATATTCAGACAGGCAGGGAAGAGAATTACTGTCAATGTTGTTGCCATTTTTAACTCTCTTAAGAAGGATGGAAGTGGCATGCTATTTGTAATAATGACATACATTATAAAGGGAAAGTCAGACTATCCCCTATACATTAGAGCAGGACCAAAGCTGGCCTGATGGGTTACATTTTGCAAAGCGGATGTTTATGTTATCTTAATTTTGATGCTATTATTTTTTCAGAGGTAAAAATGCTCTTTTATCCCTAGTTATTTATTATTTTACATAACCTGAGCACAGTGGGCAGAGTGACATTTTGCACAGGAAGTCAGTCAAACAGGAAAGTACCGTTTAGCATCTTAACAATGCAATACAATACAACAGGTGTTTGCCTTTGTTGTTAAGTTTGTCTTGTGTCCCTTCAAAGGAAAAGGTTTGGGCAGCCCTTTTTTCAAGGGACAAAATGGACCAACACAAAAGAAGACAATCCTCACAGTGCCTTTGTAAGGAAGTGGACTTTTCAGAGTAGCTGAGTACGCCTGTGGTGGGGGGAACGACCACTTTCTCCTGTAATTAAGATCTTGACTGGCTATCGTCTGCATTTGTTTTGAAGGCATGTGAGAGAAAGATACATAGAATATTCTTGTTGTCTCGTTTGCTTATGTAGGTCATATATACCCCTTTCAACCAACGTGAACCAAGGTAGTTCTTGGCTGTGCTCAGGTTCATTTGGAACTGCGAACCACCTGAGAACCTGTTTCCTTTTCCACGAGCTATAGAACCATAGCCATATAGATTCATGTCATTACATGACTGTGTGCGTCTTATATTTCCCAGCATGGAACAACTACGGTTGACTGCACTCACTTTTTTCATGTCTCGCTCCAGGCAGGCCTATATTGGAATCCAAACAGAACTGGACCGATGCATTTGTGCCGCTGATTAATATGGATGGCAAATATGCTCTGGGAAGAAAGGTTATTACCGACCACATTTTTATTCTTGTGAACACTGAACGTAAGCTCCTAATGTGTGACTTTGCAAGCCCTAGCCTTTCGCTAGCTATCAAGCTTTGACTGCACTCATATTGATCCATGGTGAAAAGTCTTTTCATTCGTCTGTATATAAGTCAGACAACACACTACATTAGCTTTTTAAAAATTGCCATCATAAGGTTTTAATTAGTCCTTGGTCATGATAAGCCCGCCCCTGACATAAGCAGTTCTTTGCCTGTCGAAATACTGTTTCGAGAATAGGCCTTGGCTCCAAACCGGCTCTTGGACTGCCTTGGTTGAAGAGGGGTAATATAGGCATCAGTATTATATTGAGACACTTTCATAACCAGTTAAAATCTCCTTGTAGTTTGTATTAAGTATGTGTAACCTGAACTGGATTGGATATAAAGTGCGTAAATACAAGAAGAGTTGTAACTGATTCAGCAGCTCTTTCTTGTAACGAAGGACGTCACTGCTATCTATTGCTAAGAGACGCCATATGTCACTTGAGAATGTAAAGTGTTGATGGCCTGTAAAACTTAAGGCGACCATTAAAGAGAATGTGAGTAGATTCCATAATTGGTACAATGTTTACAGTAATCACATGTGGGGTAAAAACCTCAGAAAGTAGAAATGCCCGAAAATGGTCTTTTTCCACGGCCACTTGCAAAGATGACCCGAGGTAATTAATGTTAATTCAAACTCTGTGGTGAACTCTGTCAGCCCAACTTGTAACCGTACATGGTGAGAACATCCCAAAACCCATTTAGGAGAGCGACCATTTAATCAGCTTAAATCTGCCAAACAAAAACTTCATCTCTATTATGGGCTAAACTTTGACATCCTCAAGGAATATCCTGCCAGCGTGGTGAAGTCATCAAGTCATCATGTGCGTGTTTATCAGCGTCTTGTGACTTAAGTCGTGTATTCCATTAGTCGACAGAAAGGCAGCAGTAAGGAGTATGCGATCCTGACCATTAAATATGGATGATGAACTATGGGCCGCTTGAGTGTGAATAATTCATACGCGGGGGACTGTCGAGCTATGCTGGAGTGACAACCACACATCTGCAACAAAGGGCTCATAAATACACACAACTCTGATTACGATTATCATCAGCGCAGGCATCAGCCCGCAGTATTATTCAGTGCACACCCAGTCGACCGTTCAGGCAGGGTCAGTATTATCCTCTGCCAGCAAAAGGTGAAACTGAACACAGCAGGTTTCCTCTGGCACTGCAATGCTCCAACTCATTCACAGTTTAGGTTTATTTGAATGTGTGTGATTACGTCTTCCTCTTGGCATCTTCATCTTTACTTCTCCTCTATCACTCTCCATCTGTCCCTGGGAGTAAGCATATCTCCTTCGCCTTCTGATGCCCAGTGATCTCTCAGTGGCTGCATCAGAGCTGTTTCATTAAGACACTGAACTTACTCTGGAGCCAATATCTAAGAGGCAGGGTTGGGTTGGCAATTACGGTTGCAATAAAGCTCAAAGCTTGTGATTACAGCAGCTGAACTTACAGGAAGAGAGCGTGCTAATGCATAACAACGACAAAAGCTGTAATGAAGGAATGTGGCTGTCCTGGGAGTTTAATGGTGCAGCAAATGAAAGTAAAAAGTGCAGTCCAGGTCAAGGGCTTAACTCACTTTGCATATTAGTTTACAACTCAACACATATTACTTTACCACTGAGCAAGAGGCACTTTCAAGTGGCACTGTCTGCACCCCAGTCTAGGGTTACAGGACTCTTCGGAATGAAGCTGTAAGGACCACACATATACAGTCTATCCCGGCCCCCTGAAATCTGCACTGACAGCCGGGCTCGGTCAACGTCACAGCAGCAAATCCAGACGTTTCCTTCAGTGTTAATGAGCAAAGCCCACTGTGACCACTGGGGGGCTTGTCTAGCAGCTTGCAGCCACTATTATATCTTTTATCACGCGGTCATTAACACTCACATCAAGTCTGTTGTCTCTCCAGACTCAAAGCAAAGGAGTCCGAGAGGCAATGCTAGTAGCTGTCAGTCACATTAAGAACACAATAGGCTGATATGAGACCAACTGCTAGGAGGCTCCTGGAGGACAAGAAGAATTCCTGTCCGGCCGCATTCCCGAGACACAGACATAAGCTCCAAGAGACAGGAGGTAATAATTATCAAGCTAGTGGCCGCCCACAATACACTCCACACCTAATACTAAGGATTATTTTCATTTGATCCATTAATCTGTCAAATATTTTTACATGGATTAGTTGTTTGACTGTGAAATGTCAAAAAGTTGTTGAGTGATGAGAGCCTGGCCAATATATTGGTTGACCATTTTTGGACAATCATAGATATATATCAGTTGTATTATTTTACAGAATATGATGCAGAAAAAGATGCTGGAGGTAATTTATCATTTTTATATATATTACTGTAATAGTCACTTTGCAGGCCATGCAATGTAGATTAAGGCATATTAACTAAACTCTTTCACATTTTAGATGTGTTTTTGTGTTTCTGTAGTAAGCTGAGCATTACGATTGCAGCACTTGATGAGTATTAGCAACGCTGCTATTCAGTAGCCTTTCTGCCACTCAGTGGTTGTAACTATGGTGACTTTTGCCATCTGCTGCATTGGGGGCATCGCCTCTATTGAGTTATTCAACTTTTCTGGTAAAAATTCCTGTATTGTGTCATATTGCAATATATATTACAGAAAACCAAAACACTGTAATGCCAGTGCAACAAACGATTATGTTCATTGTTGATTAATCTGTTGATTATTTTCTGGACCAATCGATTAGTTGTTTTGTCTATAAAATGTCAGAACATGGTCAGTGCCCAAGACGACGTCTGCAAATATCTTGTTTTGTCCACAACCCAAAGATACTCTGTTTACCATCATAGAGGAGTAAACAAACCAGACAATATTCATATTTAAGAAGCTGTAATCTGAGAATTTTGACTTTCTGTCCTCAATAAAGGACTCACCGTGATTAATTGATTATTAAAATAGTTGACATTTAAAAGTTGTCAAGTAGCCTAATCCATTTATCATTACGGTCCTATTAGCATGTAAAGTCCTATTAATCCAACATTAGTCACACAGCATTCCTTCTATTAGGCCTTATAATGTTTAAACTCAGATATTAGCTACCTTAAGACTTACATTTATATTCATTTTTATTTTATTTTTTATATTGATCAATTAGCCAGCGACAACTGTCTTCCATCAACTACTCATTTCAGAAAGAGAAAATATGACTTATGTAACTTCACAGTGACCACAACTAAAGAGAACTGACCTGGATTAGGCCATATTGTACTTCATACTGTAGTGTACAGTGAGACTAAAAAAGGTGAAGGCTAACAGGATGTGGGGGACATAAAGGGGGGAAAAACAACAGGCGATAAAGAGAGGGAAGTTGCCCTTTAAACAGGAGCTTATTCGCCCATGTCCCCAGGGCAAGGAGTTCCCATGAAAGCCACATACCGGACAGAGTTATCACAGTACATCAAACACGTTCAACCCCATCACTGTCTCTCACACCCGCCCAGTCTCCTCTTCCAAACACACACACACACACACACACACACACACGAATAAACACATAACACATAAAGAAACACACTGCCCTGACTTACTGTCAGAGAGGAC
>OMLP01013382.1:48423-66674 GCA_900302685.1 Spondyliosoma cantharus | reverse complement strand
GTAAGAGTAAATCTAAAAAAAGGCCAGTGTTTTCAAATTGGGACGCAGAAGCCAAATGTAAGTGCAAACGCACAAATAAAACCAACAGGCCGTCTCATCAGCAGGTTGTCCACATGAAACATGTTGACAAGCGACTAGCCTGTGCGCGGTCGTGTCCTCACAGCGCGAGGACCCTTTCATAGCACTCAACGCCAGACCGAGTGCAGCCTGGAGACACTGACACGGGCAGCATAGAAAGAGCTAACAGCCGACCTCCACCAGCGAACAGCAGCTACTCATGTCACAACATCAGAAATACTCGCTGTGATATGAGCTTTGTGTTCTGAGGTGTAAGATTTTCAAAATATCTTCATTTCTTTCTGACACATTGTTTTAGAAGAGCAGCCATTTGGAACAACGACAAAATTCAGACTGATGACCTCTGGGAATACAACACATTCCCCTTTCAAAATGTTTCTTTCGATGTTATTCGAAGTTATCATTTTCATGGATAAGCCAGCAGAGGTTGATTTATTTGGGATAAACTGTGGGCTAAAGCATTTGAAGCCAATCATACAAATGTTTCACCTGTCGGTGTGATGGCAGTTCGCCTCCTCCAGCCCACAGGCGGCAACCAAAACAAAAACTTATAAAAAGAAACAAAACGCAGAACAACAAAAGTGCTGTCTCAGTCTGCAAACTCTGGTGTATTTGTTCCAAGACAACAAATTGAGCCCAAGCTGCGGCTTACATCCCACAGCCTTGTTTCCTCTAGCATCAGCAGAGCCTGCAGCCTCTCCGGGGGGGACAAGTGCGTCCCTGCAGCCTGAGCTCAGCCAGCAGAGCAGACAGAGGCCAGCTGAGCTGACTGTGCAGGAACTGGCTCAGAAAGCGGCAGGACAGAGACACACTGTTCGCCGCCAACATCTGTCCGGGTGAGACAGAGGAAGCCACAAAACAGTCTGTACAGTACGTTGGTATGTGTGCATGTATTACACAAGACTTACTTTATAAAGAGTTTCTTTGTGTACTTCTAATATCAGACCTCCTGCGAAGGACACTCCTCAGTTACAGTATAGAGATGATTTGGTGGCAATTATGATCATTTTTAATCAGGGCTGCAAATAGCAATTATTTCCATTATTGATTATATTTTCCAAACATTAGTATAGTGCTGAAAAATTACATGACTGACTTGTTGATAGACAGAAAAAATAACTGCCAACCAGCCTGTCAATCAATTGATTGCTTAAGTTGAATGTCAAGCAAAAGAAAAAATGCTGGTTCAACCTTGTCAAATGTTGTCACTGTAAACAGAACGACTGTAAATCGTTTATGTTTCTATTTTGGATTGTTGGTTGGTAAACAGAAGCAGTTTGTCAGCGTGGGCTCTGCAAACCTGTGATGGGCATTTTTATCTCCGCCAAGGTGGTTATGTTTTTGCCTGTGTTCATTTGTTGGTTGGTTGGTTAGCAGGATTACATAAAAACTACGACAGATTCCTACAAAACTTTAACTTTTGGTGTGGATCCTGATAAAAGTGACGGATCCAGGATTCTTTTCCCCTTTTTCTCTAACATTATAATTTCTTTAACATTTCTTTTTTCACATTTGTACATTTTTCAGGGGATAATGCATGGAACTAGATGAAGAAATCCTGTGTATTAGGTATATTAGGTGGCTGGTATCTATGAGTACAAACGGATGCAGATCCAAATAAATATCCAAATCTCGTGGATTTAAATGTTATATCTAATATTGGATCAGGCTCGATTGAATTAAAGGCGACTGTTGGGCCCTTGGTGAATGTATGCGCTTGACTGAGTGCTGTTTAGTTGACCATTTTCTGACATTTATAGACTAAACAATGAATTGATTTATTGGTAAATTTACCAAGAAATAACAATGTCAAAAAATGTGGTTTTAGCCTTGAGTGAATTCATTGCTTAGTCTATAAAATGCAAAAAATAGTGAAGAAAGTGCTCCACACACACAGATTCACAGAACTCAAGGTGAAATTGTCTCAAAAACCAAAGATATTAAATGTACAATAATAAAAATAAAGAATAAACATCAGCACATTCTTATATTGCATGAGGTGAAAACTGGGCATGCTTTACACTTTTGAATGACAAATGACTTAAATATAAATCATTCATCGTTATTTTGAAAAAATTTATGGTATAAAAGAAAGATTAATCTATCAAATCGATGTCAATTTACCGAATGACCGCCAACAAAAATATCTTCATAATCATTTTATCCACAATTTAACATCCTTCAATTCCCATTAAAGTCAACTAAGCTCAAAGATCCAGAGCTGTACTGTTACCATTTCAGCACAGTTGCCAAATATTTGACAGATATTAAAACTGCTGTGACTGATCCTGGGTCTGAGCATCAGATCACAAATGACCGGCATGTCTAAATGACTGCAACTCCTATTTTACAAAAACATTTGGTGAAAGCAGCGGGGATGGAGTAAAAGCGCTGATGCTGGCGGCCCCCTCCAGTCCTCTGAATATAGGGCACGTCATGTAAATGATGAATGCTCAGAGGCTGCTGCTCCACTTCCTGGAGCGAGGAAGGGCACAGAGTATGCAAATGTACTACGCAAAACATGAATAGCTAAAGAAAAAAAAAACCCACAACACTGCATGTCATTTAATATCTTTACCTTTAAAATAAAACAGATTTGTGATACTTAAATCACGGGAGGTCAGAGTGTGTGGTGTTTCGCAGGGCAGCGGAGCAGTCATCTGATATCTTTTAAGAAAGACAAACAGGCCTCAAAGCCGTCACTGTTAAGTTTGATCATCTACACAGCACAGGACAGGCTATTAAAGAGGAACAGGGGGTTTGTTTTTGGCACAAGAGTGGAAATCTGAGAGGTGGTGAGCGATAAGAGAGAGCGTGCCACTTGTTAAGAGTCACCAGCTTCACAGAAACACTCACCGTCAGTCCTAAGGCTATTTTCTCCTGACTGCCGAGCAGAACTAGCTTCTACAGAGCTGTTCAAATAAGGAGTCCGAGATAGATACACAATTTTCACAGCTAACATGGAAAATGTATTTGACAGACAGCCAGTATAAATGCTTTCGGGGCTGATATGAGATTTCTGAATATTCTCACTACAGCATCCAGTTTCAACACATCTCTGAATAGCCATCAATCAGCCCTGTCAAGAGCAGGATGCTAATCTTGGAGAGGGCTATGCATCATCTCAACAGGCAGCTGATGAAAGAAAAGAAAAAATCCATTAACAACAAAAAAGACCCACTTCCTTGAGGCATGTGAGATTACATCAAATCTAAAATAAACCACAAGCTTCTCCAATTATTCCCAACATCTATGATAAGTTAAAAAGAAATGGATCATGAATAAAAAATGGTTTAACTGGCTATATATGGACACAGCACATGGTTGTGCAGCAACCAGGACTGCAGCAATATACTGTGTTCAGGATACACCTTGGCATGAAAGTTGACAATTATCATATTGAGTACATTTGCTTATTTACGCATGAGACTGAGTCGCTCCCAAGAGGAACACAATAAGAGCACATGAGTTCTGATTCATGTAGCAGCACTACAGTCCATCAGGGCAACTGTAAAATGTTGTTTTTTTTTTAATTCAACTTAACTTTTCTTCTTCTAAAGTTTAACATCAAATTGATAAGTAAAATAAGACTGGAGAAAAGACGGCAACAACAATTCAAGTATTCATCAGCGTCAGCCGTGCAAGTCAATTAGTTTTTCACAACACAGTCCTGATGACGAGAAAAATGAAGACTGAACCCTGACAGGGCTTTTTCTTATTTAAAGAAGTGTTACAAGAGGTGTTGAGAAACACATTTCCATTCTGTTGAGGACCATTGTAACTCATAATAATTACAATAATTATATAATGCCATAAACTGTATTACCTTGAAACTGTGATATTTACTAAGATGGTCATTGTACCATCAAAATTTCTTTCCGCTGCAACCCTAGCAACAACCAAACTCAAACTTTTCAGACTTTTGTGTAGATGGAGTTTAAGTGAAATCGAAACTTCGCCAGAACACAATCACACACAAACCAAACTCTAATGGAGGCAAAACAACACAGCCCTAGAGAACGGCATCACCTCTTTGCTACTGCGCAGTGACTTCACTCTGTGGTCACACTGCTGCGTAAACATACCCGAGAATAACCCTTGGTTATGTTTGACTGCCAGCAGATTTTCACCGCAACCACATACAAGCTTGTGTCATCTTTCAGAAAAAGCTTCTTAGGATTAGTAAATGCTTCTAATAGTCAGCATGTTGTTAATATAAAACCATGTAGTATGTGTCAGGTGCATAAATCACCTTGTGAAAAAACACGATGTGGCCTAATGCCACCCAGCATGACAAAAACATGGCACGGATAACAAACAGTTTGTTTGCCTCCACTTCGTCTTTGGGTGCAGCTGGAAGCTATTCTGTTCTAGCTGTGTGTGTGTGTGTGTGTGTGTGTGTGTGTGTGTGTGTGCACTTGCATGCGCGTGAGCGTGTGTGCGCACGACGCAGGCGTGATGGCTAGTCAGCAGCTCTATCTGACCAAATAAAGTGTGCATCTGCTTCTCTTTCTCTCCGTCCCCTGACATCAAATAAATATTTGGGCTGTACGCCTCTTTTGTCAAGTCACACTGTAAAATAACAGACTGTTTCTGCAGACACTGCCAGAACACTTCCATGAATTTTAAGTATAGCCTTCAGACATGTCTGCATTTTATTAAATCCCCTGATGATTTTCAAATAATCTACATATTGAAGCCTGGAAGATCATATTAAACTAGAATTACCGCATCGCAGTTGTATGCTTCCGTGCACCAGTGAAGCTGCAGTTTACACCCATGTCTTTCACTGATATGAAGTCAAGAAAGAATTTATTAAAAGGAATCCAGTGTATATTTGGTGAAATGGAGGTTATCACTATATTAATGTACAGAGGACTGATAGAGAGCTTCGTCACCTGGTGCAACATCAATTACATTTACATACATCTTACTGCTTGTGTTAAATGATTACAAAATAGCAATGTGCAATAATATAGAAAATTGTGGGAAGCTAAGATTAGTGTCATCAATTCATTATTTGACCAAATGGGAAATATGGTCACAATCTCAACTTCTGTTCCTGACATATAGGTTTTAATGATGGCAAGAAAAGTGTTTGTGTAGAACATTATCATGTCACAGTAAAGTTGACCTTTTTGGATATAAAATGTCATCACTTCATCATCTCCATTCGACATTTAAGTGAAATGTTGTCATAATTATCTTATGAATTCTTGTATTATGTCCAGGGGTCCATGTGTTTTGCGAGGTCACGATGACCTCTGAACACCAAATTCTAATAAATTTTTACTTGAGTCCAAATGGATGTTTGTGACAAGTTTGAATAAATTCCCTCAAGCCGTTCTTGAGATATCACGTTCAGGAAAATGGGGTGTACAACCATACATAATGCCTCAGGCCACAGCTGTCACGGGCACAGAAGCATAAAAAAAACAAAAACACAACTTCAGGCACAAGCACAATCTGTTAACAATGAAATAATGTCTTTTTTGAACAATACTGACCGTTTCAACTCACACAGGTCACATCCGGTGTTCTTAATCCAAACTTTATACACTGTAAACAAGCTCAGATCTCACTCGCACGATATCTGTTTTACTCCTAATTATAGGGAAGTTAAGGCCATATTCTAGTAAAGCACTGTGTGCTGTGTAAACAAAAGACAGAAAATAAAGAGTAAAGAAGAGTAAATTATTGATCACAGTTTAGAGGGTATAAAGAGTAATTCACCTTTCACCAAGTTTGTTCCTGTTTCTCTTGTTTTTGCCAGATAATGCGAAAAAAAAAACAGCTGAAGTAGACACTAACTTAGTTTAAATTATGGCAGCTAAATCTTTTCATTCTCGTCTCGTCTTCTACTGATCACATATACTGTGTTGTGATGCGGCTCATTTCATAAGCTAGTCATTCTCAATTACATATTTTTCTTTATCAAGATTTGCATGACATTGTGATTCGATACATTAAAATGCACATTTTCAGATTTTATGATATTTTCAAAATGCTCAGTCTTAAGGTGTCAAAAATCCCCAAATGATTCAAAAAACATCCCATTTCGAAAATCTAAAAAGATGAGTAAGCTACATGCTTTGGAAAGGTGCTACTAGAAAATGTTTGGAAAAAAATGCTTGGCAGGTGATTGGACAAACCATCTGTCTATCACCGTCTGTCTTGGGCTAACTTCAGCCAATCAGATCAACAGTAAGAGAGCGCTACCACTGGCGGAACCAGTTGGCACATCAAATTCTTGCCAAAGTCAGTCAAAATGGATGGATTTTACCTGAAGTAAATAAGAAATAAGGCCTGTAATTACGCGATCACAGATCTTGGCAGAAACGCGTTATTATTACCAGACTCCAGTAAAACGTGTGAAGCATGGTTGTTTCCATTTGAGGTCAGTATAAGCCCTTACTAGTTATATAAAGAGCAGGTCATTGCATTATTAAAAGTTATGTTATGATATTGCCCATCCCTAGTCGAGGGAAGAGTGAAAACACCTTTCCATTGAGAAAAGCCTTCAGTGTCGTTCTTTGCTCTTCTTTCAATGAAATATACTCAAATATACGCCAATCAATCGTATGATCATACATCTGGCTCTCTTTTAAACAGTGCATGATCTTTACACTATGACTAAGGCATGTTAGAAAAGGTCAAATGAGATTTGTCTAAAGAAGCGTTTTCTCTGTCACTTCAGGCTATGAGAGTGCTGATCAGAGAGATGCTCCTACTTGTCTTTTTCTGATTAAAGCCGTTTCTCACAGCCCTCTAAACTATCTGACAGCTCACGCTTTAAATCCTTGATGAAGGCTCACTTGTTTTACAGCTGCAGTTATTGTAAGTCACAGTGAAAAAGAGCTTCTACTAAATGCCTGAATTGCAAACAGCTGCTGGAGCAGGAAACCTCTGTTAATGTGCACACTGAGAGCAATGATGAGCAGAGGAACCAGGGGTTGAGGACAGACTTTCCAGCTGGCTGCTCCCCACTGATTAGCCTGACCCCAGATGCATGCTAAATGCATTATGGGAAATAAACAAGCTCTAAGGGTACCTGGCCAGAGAAGCTTGAACTGGCTATACATCACATTAACAAAGATTTTCAGTGTAAAAGAGCTAATGAGGACATCAATTATTGTAGAGGCCAAAGCAGGGCAGTCATGCAAAACTTTTATTCACTTTCACTGGGTGCTTTCCATTCCACACATAATCGCTAAAACTGATTATTTAACAGCCGTTTTCCCTCTTGACTGATGATTACACAAATGTTTGGCAAAGAGCTGTTGTTTAATTTGACGCCATTTCCCTAATCCTACAGCTAAAACTAGACTGAGCATGTGAGAGCTTTCCCAGCACGTGGCTGCCTATCAATCATCTCCCGACCCTCTACACCTGGACTCTCATGGGAGAAAACCACAGGTTTAAACAGAAATGCAGCTCCACTCTCTCATTTAGATGAAAGAGGCATTTAACAGGAAAACATCTTTAGGTTCCCTTCGACTGGTTTGCCCAGGAAGGGGGTCAGATCCGGCTGATTGGAATCTGTGCAGTAAATGAGGACTCCTACCAGCAGCATGTCTAATTAAATCATCTGCAGCATATCACGGAGACAGGGCATTACAAGAGATTACAGCCCGGTCTGGCCCTGCCCAGAGACCCCCGAGAACAATGGCCTATAATCTGTCTTAATTCCTCAGCTAATCAAGCAACGCAGGGTTCAGAGTCCCAGCGCTGCAGTGGTACAGCAGTTCATCCACCCAAATATTCAAGTGACAAAGCTAAAAAAGGCAGCAAGGCCTGAATAATAGCTGTTCTCCGATCACTCTAAACTCATAGATTTTTAACATTTACCAAGCGCTGCAATTGTCTCCACCAAAGAACCCATTTTTACTCAAACTCTCATTTCATATTGACAACTTTTTAAAGGCTTTTCTACATCTGAAGGAGAAAAAGTAGCCATTTATACAACATCTTTCCCTGCTCGGTCTTCTTCATTTAATGAAACCTTTATAGCTGGTGTCACTGGTGTGCAGGCTGCTCTCCCAACTGATACGCCTCACATTAGGGAGAGAGCATTAAGCTTCACTTTAAGCCGCAAAACTTTAAGGACATCACTTCCCCTTTCATTCGCTAAGATGACCAGTAAATCTCTCTCCTCTCCAGTGATCCTTCCTCTCTCTCTTCCTCTCTGGCCTCCCAGACCAGTTGCAGCACTCGCTACACTGCTGTGAACTGAACATTTCACTCGCACAGAGATACAAGTCCAACTGATGTTAACAGGTACAATACATTCATTTATGTGTGGGAGTTTGTGAGCTACTGCTACAGAAAACCAATTACTCCTCTGCAGAACACACCTCTTCAGAGGGCTATTTTAGAGGTCATATAATTTGTAATGTTGCTAAGCAAATATGCGCTCAGTTGCCAGCGTGATGCAGTCTGATAGAACAGCCCTGCAATAAATCCTACCTTCATCAGAGTGATAATGCTATAACTGTTTCAGAGAGGTGTTGATTCAACTTTATTGTCATTTTTTTTTTTAAAGCTGTTGTTTGGAGGCTGAATTATACTGAAAGGCATTTCTCTAATATTTGCCTGTTGGGTAAACTTGATATTAGGAACACCTGACAGTAAAATCCAATGTAGCTCAAACGCTCAACAAACTTCATCTTCCAAAATGATCATAAAGTTGAATCAACTGGGCTCTTAAAAAGTTCTAACCTCAAGGAAGGTGGACTTTATTGCAGGACTATTGTATTAAACTGCATAATTTCTTTGCATAACAATTTCCTCTTTATATTACTATTTTATGGTGTGTTATTTTACCTTTATTGTCATCACATATTTAAATTGTGCTTGTTTCAGTGTTATCATTTTAGTATTATTTTACGCACTCCCACTTTGCACTTTTATCTGTTTTAGATCTAAGAGTGTATTCTTTTATGGGCACTCAATCCGTTTTATGAGATAATTTCCCATGTTTACATCTCCTTTAATATGTGTGGCTGTTTTCTTTGAATTTCATCTGCTTTAGATGAGATTATCCACCTTTTACCTATTTATACATAATTTATTTATGTTATTTTATTTTAGACTAGATGTGGGGCTCAGAGCTGCTTCATATATGTGCTCTCATGTTCATAATTTTTGTGTGATACAGCGAGCTTACATGGGTTTCTGTTTTTAACTTTTAATCTGTAAATCTTTTAATCTAGAAAGCACTTTGTGCTTAAGCTTGAAAAGTGTTACATAAATAAAATAATTTGTTTTAGCTCGATTCAACTGGCAATTGAAAGTAATATTTCACTCACTGTTAAAAAAAGATCGACTTGTGTTAAGAGAGGAGAAAGAGAGGAGTAAATATATGAGACCAATGCATTTGACAAAACAGCCCAAATCAATGTCATAAATCAAATGTTCAATTATCTATTTGGGTGTGTGAGAGAGTTGGATTAGTTCTATTTATTTTTTCATTTCATTTTCATTATTTGATGATTCAAACATCCTTCAACTAATGTCAGACCTGGAGAGAATAGGTGGCCATGATAAAGTATTCACTTTAGAATTTACAAGAAAAGATTGAATGTTGATTAAATCATCTACTCCCTCAAGGGGTTGCCAGTTTGTGCACTAGCTAACATAGCTAGCTACCAACCATGAACATTGCTAATGCTAGCTAGCTAACATCAAGTTATTAATTAAGTACATCAAGCTGGGCGCATACTGAAGAACTATGACAATCTTACTTTTTTTCCCCTTTCTACAAGCTTTGTCAATGTATTATTTAAACAAAGGATGTGTGTACATAAAATTGTTATCAATATGACCTTTAGGTTATAGTGCTTACAACTGTTAACAACATTTGTAAAATGTTTTTTAAAATCATCGTGTCCATCTAAAATCATCTTATCCATCTTGTCCATTTCTCACCTGCATATTTCCAGCCGTCTATCCTAATAGTTAAGCAGCTTTTAGCAGTTTTACTTGCAAGAAAACATATGGCAAATTACAAACAGACTTCTCTGTGCAGAAGGCCTACATGAACAGTTCTAATGCACAACAGATGTACCGTCATCTGACGCACTTAACTTAAGCACGAGCCAAAGTAATCATCTCAAACAAGACATAATGTTCCGAGTTATGGAGACAAGAAGCACCAGCTCTACTTTCTCCAATCAATGCAGTTGTTTATCTGCTAATCTAAGAACAGCATGGGCTGAAGTAAACATGCAGCCCAGCTCTGTCCTGCCTCAAGCATCATCAGTAGTATCAGTGATAAGTGCAGTACAAGCTACAGCCTCTCTCTAGATGAGGATTTTATGCCAGCACTCATCTAATGGAACATGACTGTTCTGTCTTTCCCCATGGCTCCATTTTCACATGAACGCTGACTCTCTGCCACACCAAACTGACTGAGCGCCAAGCAGGACAGCTCACTCGTTTGGTACAGGGTGGGTGGTGGTAAATTAGCAGTGTGGTAGGGACTGGGAACTAGCTTCCTGAAAAGAATCGGTTACCAAACAAGATATGTGGTGTTTAATAAAGCTGTGTACCTGAGAAACGAGGAGACAGAGAGAAGACAGCGCAGGAGGGGTGTAAAAAAAAAAAAAGAGAGACAGGGAGAGAAAGATGGAGCTGCTAGAGGAAAGGATAGCAGACTGAGGCAAGCCACAGGGGAGATGGCAGCCGTGGGTGCCCTTGAAATTGCCTGACTCATTACTGCAGCAGCACGGCCATGCGTGGTGATGGCAGGCTCTGAGAGCGAGAGAGAGAGCTCTCGGCTGGGCTCTGACAGTCGGAGAGTGAAAGACAGCCTTGTTTTTAAAACCACCAGAGGAATGCTTCAAAAGACAGCGTGCTCTCTCTGCCTTTTCAAACGCCGCCATGCGTCACAGTGAGGCAGAGGAGAAACGTGGGAATACATTTTTACAATTAACCCTCTTCTTTGTGGCCTGATGATGGCAAAATAAGTAGGTATAAGAATTAATCAAGGACAGCCTACAGGTGCATCTGGATGCTTTGAGTGACAGGTCTGTGTGGGGGACTTACACCACAGCAATCATTTAGCTGCGTGGGCTTTAGTCAAACAAGCAGCATCAGTGCATAGCTGCCTGCTGCTATACCATCTACAGTATCTATAGTCTCTGCAACACAAGTTAAGTTCCTGAGTAAGCACGGATAACCAGGAGCTGCAGTCTTACTTTCCCTTCTTATCTAGTCTTACACCGCTGTCAAGTAGAGCGGAAACACATCCCCCGGGCAAGCAGACAGCAGGAAGAGTCTGTCTAGCCCTGCAAGACCGTGGTCGCACACAGCCAACTGACAGTCTCGATCAGCACAATTAAAGCGCGGTGGATGCTGCGGCCTCCACTTTGTCCTCCGCGGGAGTTCACTGCCAACTTTGGGCAACAGTGGTGTGATAATAAGTGCACAGCTTCGTCCAGCTCTAGTCAGGGTTACTGCGATCCAGCCAACCTCTATTTAGGATGGCGCCAGAGCTCCAAGTGTAGCATGACTGTGGGAGGGAACTGAAATCTCATCGCCATTAACAACTAAAATAAAAAGGCTTTATTTCACAGAACATAAAGCATGGACTTTACAGGGTGAAGAAGATAGTGGCTCAAAGATAAGGATGTCTGGTTTTCTGGTTATAACCTTGTTGAATGAGTTCAAAATAAGAGTAATGGGCCGAACAAAAATTCACAACAAAAGAACACCTAAGGGTTGAAATGACAGAAAGCTGGAGATTTCTAGTGCTGATTGTGGCTTTGTATAATGTATTTTATCAAGACAAAAGAAATACTCTTACATTAGGAGTGTTTCTGCTCTTGTGCATTATGTTTTAATTGTGTTGAATGCCGTCTAATGCGGTGGAATAAAACCCCTCCTAATCAGAATGCATTAGTTCCCTCTGTGAAATCTCCACTCCCTGAAGCAAATGGCAGGAAGCGCTGCAGACAAATCCTCACCGATCCTACCTTGATGTCCTTCATGTTGAGGAGTACGTGCAAATGTGTTGGGTGAATGTTTGCCAGATGTGTACGTGTCACCCTGCAATGGGTCGGGTGCCGGATGTGTTTGTGCATTACAGAGTTGCAGTAGCGTTCATGTGAAAGGATGCAAATCAGCAGGAGGTAAAGCTCTCAACACAGCATCAAGACTCAGAGACTGAGGTCAGCGGAGTGACATGCCAGACTAAGGAGATTACAGCCAGCCACACACCAACCAAGGACTGGTCTCATCACTGGACCGCAAAACGCACTGTCAACAAAGTGTTAAGGTGGTGGCGCCATGACTTAACAAGTGTGTTTATCAGAACCCTTCGGGAATCTAATTTGATTGAGAATATCAAATGTGTTGTAACAAGCAAGGGCCATGATGCCAAACTACAGAACAGAAATCAATGGGGGATGTTTTACATTTAGGGTTGGTTAAAAAGTCTAAGTCTCTACTGTAAATGCTGAAATTTGATTTGACATCCTTCAAGCTCTGATTGTGAAACACACTCATAGATAAGTCTGTGCTTACTGAATACAGATGGGTTAACTACAACACAAAGGGGATGAAGATATGTCTGCATCATCCTGCTCATTTTAAGAGCAATGAGGTGAGAGGATGATGTAACCTGAGTGCAAACACTGCTGGAAACATGGATAGTAATAGTGAACCATTTTTACTCATACATGAGTATGGATTTTTGTCTTTCCCAAGAAAAAAATCATAGACCAGTCACCAGAATTAACTCTGGCAATGCACACACAGAGGAAACCACGGATATGTTGAAACTTGAGGTTTGATGTGTTGAAACTTTTATATAGTCTTAAAAGCTGCTGGAAGATGCTTTCAGGCATTACATAGGTTTATATTCCAACAGTTATCACTGTTGTTGAGTGTTTGGTCAGTAACCCATGTTTCTCCTCCTCCTACTCATGCAGTTAAAGAGTTAATAAATTTTCTGGTATCCCTGCTGCTCACATTATCCAATCAGGACAAAGAACTCAATAAAGAGGTGGCCCTGTGTGCTCTGGGGTCAGGCAGAGAGCATGATGCACACCAGCAATGGAGGAACAGGGAAAGCTACCAATTTAAGCGATCCTCTAGTAGCTTCTACTACAAAACAGGCCAAGCTTTGACAAATATTTGAAGAAAAGAAATAGGAAATAGGTTAGGACATAAATTTAGCTGAAATTTCAGTTCTATTTTCAATTTTATTTTGTGACAACACTGTTGTGTGGTTAGATTTAGGCACAAACAACACTTGCTTAGGGATGGGAAAGGATCCTCTAACCATTGTTTTGGGACATTAACACAAGGTGTCCTTAAGAAGATCAAGTGGTCTCACACTTAAGGCCCCCACACACCGCCCAGACGTCCAACTGCCTTATCCGACCACTCTGATGCCTCCTGTCTGACCCGTTTGGCAGAAAAGTTGCATTGTACATACTGCTTCGACGTGCTGCCAACCCAACAGTAGCGTGTACGTTCTGCACTTGCGCGAGATGCAGTAAGCGGGTGGCGCTAGTGTTGTGTATAGATAAGACGTTGGACGAGAGGTTTATGCACGCAATTCAAAACGAAACTTAACTATTTCAGACAAAAACAGCTGCATACTAAACATGCAGCGAGGCATTTACCAAATGAACACAGATTAATTCGTCCTGAACAGACATAACAGCTGGTCTAAGTGCCACTACTCAAAAACATGAAAACAGTGAATGATGGAACAGAGTGCATAGAAAAACAAAGCGCACACAGTATTCTGTCCCTCCCACACACACCGCGCTGATTCGCTAGCACACCGCCAATCAGAATGGTCATACAGCTGGCACACAACCAATCAGAGAATCCAATGGCTCAGACGTCCGACAGCCCACTCCTCCTCCTCAGACTTCACATGCTGAAACGGATCAGACGCTGTCCGCGCGGCTCCTAACGCTTCCAACGCAGCTGAACACACCGAACATATTTGTTCCCGACCTCGTCCAAACGCTTCAGACTTCCAATGGTTGGGCCGGTGTGTTCCTGCCTTAACATGACAAGACAGGCTGCGGTTGCTGGTTAGCATGCTAATTTACATAAATATCTCTGCAACACAATATACAGACATCTTTGATTCTTGAATGTTTTAAACTAAGATTTTTTTAATGTTGCACCTTTAATGTCAACAGTCAAACTAAAAGCCTTAAAGGGTAAATCCAGTAGAGTTGCTGCCTGGATGTGTGAATGTGTAGTGTCACTAAGCTAAAGAAAAGATGTGAAAAAGGAGAAAGAGAGGTGAGGAACGGGACCAGCTGATTCTAAACGCACACTGAACAGACTGGCCATGCGCACTCAGCTGCACTCATATCATATCAACCTATCTGGATCTGAAGGGCAACACAAAACACAAGCATCAGCCCAGGCAGGGCAAAGGCGAAAACCTACTGACCTTGGCAGAGCCAGAGGGTCGTCTGTCTATGTTCGCCTGTCCCCGGTGGTCGAGTGCTGACCGAGGTGCTGAATACACTCTGGCAAAGGTGGCATGGAGTGTCGCTGTCCAGAGAGCTGACCCTCAGGGAAACCATGAGTGAGCTCTTTTGTCCCTGGCATTGCTATTTTTAGTAACTGTGAATCAAGTCTTAGTTTTCTGTAAATCTGTTTTAAATGTGCACTTTGTAGTTTTCAGGAAGAAATTTTAATCAGAAGAGAAAAAAATCTTTATTGTTTGAGTTTTATGATTGAATAAACTGAATTAACAAACTGTCTTTAAAGGACAGCGCCAATTTACTTTATTTATATTTGCCTTATTTGCCATTTACATTATTAATATTGTAAACATAAATACATTTGAAGTTTAGATTTCTTTACTAAAACTGCTTAATGCACCTTTAGTTAAGTTTTATTAACTGCAATAACCCTGACCCTAATCTCTCCTTTCCCCATTATTTTTCCCCAGTTTTAATGGTTTTATTTTGGAAGAGTTTCCCTCTCTGTATCAAGAGTCTAAAGGGTGTCATGTGATACAGACTGTGAATCCCAAAACTTGTGATTTTGGGCTAAACGAATAAGGTACAGTGACTGGCCAGACACCCATGGGTGCAGATCTCCTCCAATTTCTGAAAAACATGAATTGCCCCCCCCAATAAAAATGGCTGTTTAGGACAAATAAACAAGAAAGGTAAGAACAATAATGATTCCCTGTGCAATACTTTTTGAATGATATGGCGAGCCTCTATGAAGTTGTGATTTATGGTGGTATATGGGCAACAACAAAAAAAATCACTTTTGTGCCCCCCCCCCCCAATCCTGACATCGGATCTGCACCTCTGCAGACACCCGACTGTCAGACTTCATTTCAACGCTGCAGGAGAGCACATTGATATGATTTGAATGCGTTCTGTCCTTTGCTGCCAGTGGCCAGTTAGAGCTTCAACACAAGGGGGAGATGGTGTAACTTTTCCAGTTGTATACGTCTCTGAAACATCATCACCAATGTATAGGTTTTGGTGTAGACAAGCTCTATCTCAGAAGTGGTGTGAGTGAGTTTAGTGAGATTGATAGCTCAATAAAGAGGGCGAGGATGCAGGTTAATTATGTTTTATCCACCGTAGTGGCATCTAAAAGGGCACTTTTGCAGCATTTCTTTGGACAGGGAGGCACCAAGGGGTCAACTGCTTACCCCTGTATCCACCCCTGAGTTCACCAGTGTTGATAAGGACCAGATTCTGGAGCTGAGACAGCAGATAGTGGATGACAATAAGAATACAAAGACACCAGACCTTCGGCAGTTCACTCTCCTGACATGATTGTTATGGTCCCTAAAACTGAATGACGTACCTAATTCAAAGGAAGAGAAAGATTAGATTTTAAATTAGTAAGTGCTCAGGAAATATTGTATATTTAAACATGCAATGAGATGCTCGAGGGATGAAGGACCAAGGACGACAGCACTAGCAGTTACAACCTACATGGAGCAAAGCAACAGCAGGAGGGAACTGGTTGTAGAGGAGGTTCAGAGGCAAGACGAGGCCGAGATCAGTCTCTCCAAATGATGAGTTGGGAAAGAGAGGAAAACAGGAAACGTAGCTGGGGGGGAAGTACAGTGAGCGGAAGCTGGCAGGAGTACACTCATGTTAGGAGCATTTTATGATGTGCTTTTGTGTCCTTAAAATCTTCGTAAATTAAGTGGAAAGGATCTGATACCTCCTTTGTGTTCAGTTTGACATTCTGCCAGGATGTAAAACAAGCTTTTCTTAATGGTGATACAACTGGAGATATGCTGAAGTGTCCATCAGCTCCCATTGACAGTAAGTACATAAAACTAAACGAAAAGACAGCGCTTTGTTTGTTTGTGGCGTGAGGATGAACAGTTACGTACACAACAACAGTGCAGGGCAACTCAAGATATGGAGGGATGGGAAAATGAGAGCAGCCTACATGTGGGAAAATATTTCTCTTACAAGTAGTAGAAGAAAATAAAGACGATTCTTTAGTATGATTTAGTGACACTTGGTCTGCATTTAACCTACCCTGAGGAGTATTGGGCAGCCACTGTGCAGCCACCAGGGGCCAAATCCAGCTCTCGGCTAATGCCTCGGTCAAAGGTACCGGCAGATATTCTACGCCAAGTACCTAAAATTAGATCTAACGTGGTCAAAATCTCAGAGCATTATGTATTTTGTGGAGCTGACAGGACCGTGAGAGCCATACAAAAGCAAAAAAAAGGGTAGATACAAAGATGCAAGGTGGTTTGAGAACAAACATGGTGATGTCAAACTGGTAGATGTTAAAAGAAGCGGACTAATTGTTGGATTGTTGGATTCTCAGTCTGGTCATTTGTTCAGGGTTCACCTCCGTGTAGGCATAGTTTTCAAGTACGTGGTAAATGTATAGATGAGATGTGAAGTGAAGTGACTGTGGGAAAGAACCCAAATGTTATCGGTGTGGGGAGAATCACGCAGCACAATGAACAGCCTGTCCAAAAAGAAAGAAAGAGATGGAAGTAATGAGAATCAGAGCCGAGATGAAGCCATTCCAGGAAAGCGGGCAGCGGAGGAAAGAGGAAAAAACAGAGACGTTTGGGAGCACATGAGTGTTGTTTTTGCAAGGACAAGATTAGATTTTAGCTCTTCTGGCCATGGTGATTAACTGTGCTGCAGAGGCCGGAAGAAAATCAGAAAGAATCAAAAGAGTAATGTGCAGAGGCTGTTCAGAGAGGCCTTCAGGCTCTCTCAGAGCATAGAATCAAGCAGGGTAGATTTATTAAAGAATGTAATGAGAGGTGGGTGAAAGTTCTCTTCATGGAATCAGGAGTAGATCAGAGTACTGAGGCATATTTCCAAATCTCGAAGAAGGCGGTAACTGCAACACCTTCGATGTTGATGAAGGTTCTCAGTCATCCAGGTCATGCTAACTCTAATTGCTGTATCATAGGGAACTGGACGTGTTTCAGTCTCTTGAAGACGTTTCACCTTCTAACTAACAAGAGGGGAGTTGCAGACTTTTTAACTCTGTGTGGGAGTGTCCTTACAGACTCGTTAAGGACACGTGTGAGCTCTGAGTTTCAGAGTCGTTAGGGCCCCTTGCGGGTCGTTGACCCAACCGGCCTTCATGCGGGTTGCTCGGGCCAGATGAGCCCAGGTGTGAATCGCTGGTTAGCTGCCTGCGGAGGGAGCTCGGTACTGCGTTGTGGGTGGGTGATAAGTAGTGTTGTAGGCCTATAAAGATACGATATGGCCAGTCACGCCTCTGCTGTCTCTGCTCTTTGGCCGAGGGTAGGACTCAGGAAACATGAATATTGGACTTGTATAAGAATACTCACCTAAATGTTGGCAAAATGTCAAACATGTTATATGAAATTACAAAGCATTCATTGCATCTGTTGTTGCTGAATATGCACACAGCAGAAATGTTAAAGAGTCACTAATGACCTTTACAATGACCTGTAAATAGAAAACATAGCCAGAAAACACATGCATATTAATGTTGATTATTGTTGCATTTACTTAGTGTCACAGACCTATTCCTCTGAACATAGCAGCATGGGCATGCCTACAGGACTGCACCCAAATCACAAGTAAATAACAAGCCAATACATAACGTATATCTTCAGAGTTGCTCGGCTCATGAAATGGTGCAGCAGCATATTTTGCAAGGGTACCATACTGTAGGTCGTGTTCCTATAAATAGTGCACAGT
>OMLP01013382.1:11855-44352 GCA_900302685.1 Spondyliosoma cantharus | reverse complement strand
TGTTTTTCAGTTCAAACTTATCGTGTTAAAAGAAATACCAGAGTTAAAAGTTCAATAAATGCTTGTTCTCAAATCAATGAATAATCGTCTTTAATAATCGTGATTACAATATCAATCAAAATAATCGTGATTATGATTTTTGCCCTATATTTAGTGGACATAAAGCAAAGATTTTAAATAAGAAACTCAAAGTTCTGAATCACAAAATTATTTTAGGGTGACACCCACTGTGGACTGAGTTATAAACCCTTAAATATTGCCTAACTGAGTGTTAACCATCAACACTTTGCTCTGTTTCTTATCAGAGAGTTCATCTTGCTGCCTGCCAAGAAAACATGAAACCAAATGTTTAAAATGTCTAAATATCCTTATCTGTAACCACAAGCTCAAGAAGTGAGACAGACTACATGAAATAAGACTGGAATGTGTTTCCTTGCATACTGGAGCAAAGAAGGAAAGGGATTAGGAGCTTTGTTTCACAGTTATTGGATTTTGGCTCCGTGGGAAATGAATTATCCAAACAGTGAGGGGAAGGAAAATACTGAAACCTTAATGTGGAAAAAAAAATCAGTCAGTGCAAACACACATGACACATTAACATATGCTTGGTAAGGAAGCTCACATCTTCAAAGTCACTGTCATGAAATATATCCTTGATCTAAGATTTCTGCAACACTTGTGCACCTACACTTCCTTCCTTAGTCCTTCACTGAGACAACTACATCTAACATAACATTACGTATGTAATGAGCTCTTGTTCTAGCACTTGTCTTTAGCCACTTAGTCATGATAGCCACATCACTGATGATTATCTATCAAACATCAAATCAAGAGGGAGGCTGTGTTCACATGGTGAAAAGCTTAGAAAAAATGTAATTGTGATGCTAAAAAGCAACACTGTAGCCCCCCAGGGTTGTGCTCTCAACCCCCGCCCATTCACACTGTTCACCCATGATTGCACTCCCACACACCAGGAGAACTCTGTAGTGAAGTAGGTGGACAGCACCACCATCATCAGCCACATTACAAGCAACGATGAGAGTTCATATCACGAAGATTCAACAATCTTACATAGCGGTGGACATAGAATGATCGACTGCTCAACGTCAGCAAAACCAAGGAGCTGATAGTTGATTTTAGAAAAAAGGAGGCAAAGAAGTGGAGCAGGTGAACAGTTTGTTCATTACACATCACCACCCTGATTAAACAAAAACACAAAAAACGCTCTAACTCCTATGGAAACGTAAGAAGGCTAAATTTCAGAGTCAAATTCTTGTCAGCTTTTACAGAGGAGCAACAGACAGCATCCTGACTGGAAACATCACAAACTGGCATTAGTCCTGCACGGCCCAGGACAGGAAGGCTCTACAGTGGGTGAAGTGAGATGTCTGCACGGAACCAAAAGGATACTAAAAGACAACACCCACGACAGCCACAGTCTTTTTACCCTGCTGCCATCTGGCAAAAGATATAGAAGTATCCACTGCCATACCACTAGACTACAGAGTAGCTCCAGCTGTTCCACTTTTCCATACTTGGATGTGATAAAAGACATGTTCGGTCATGTTAATCAGAGTACACACGGCTGAAAAGTGGAATAATAATTCTCATTAGCAATGTTTACAGCTTAGTAGGAATACTGTCTTTTTTTAAATAAGGGCAAAAACCTGATTTTTTTTTTTTCTGTCAGTTTTGTATTTGTTGTTGCTATGAAAAACAGGTTGGACATCTATTTCTGTCTAAAACCATTTACTTTAGGGAGGAATAATACCTTACTGAACTCACAGATGGGACAGGTAATGTGGGCATCAGGGAAGGAAAAATAAATTAGATATATTTCAGTCCTCAGCACCTACTGTAGTGAAAGTACTCATGAGCAAAGCACTAAATCCCCAAACTGCTTGAGTGGAGCTGCTCTGTGGTAGCAGAGAACTGAGGCTGAACTGTCTGGGCAGCTCCCACAGGGTGAATGAGTGCAACTGCCTGAATGTGGCACAGAGTGCTGATGGTTTTTAAGAAAATGTCAGCCTCTACCTTGTTAATGAGCTGTCAGAGTGTGTGTGTGTGTGTGAGTGCTATAGCTGACCTGTATCTCCTCGTAAGCCTCGTCAATAGTGGTTACTTGGTGCTGCTCGTGTAGCGCTGGCTCGTCGCAAAAGAAGCACACCAGACTCTTGTCAGTGAGGCAGAAGAGCTTGACCTTCTCGTGGTCCTTGCAGGGGTAGGAGCTCCTCTGGGCGTTGAGGATGGCGTCCAGCGGGAAGGCCGAGTAGCGCTCCACAATGTTGGACAACTTGAGACTAGGCGAGAGGAGAGGGTCGGTGAAGGTCCTCCGGCACTCAGGGCAGTCCCTCGTTCCGTGAGGCTCCTGCCTGCTCCAGTGCTCGGTGATGCACTTCCTGCAGAAGTAGTGCTCACAGCCAAAGCTGACGGGGTCCTGGTAGATACTGAGGCAGATTGAACAGAGGAGCTCGTCCTTCAGACAGCAAGCCATTTGCAAACACGGAGACTGAGCGGCATCTAAGAGGGCAATTCTCTGGAATGGAGTATAATCGGTTTAATTTTCAAGTAAGTGGTTCACTTTCTCCATGTGGGAGTTGACAAGATCTACAGGAATCTTAGGATTTCAGGTTGAATATCTCTGTTGAAAAAAGACAGAAAAAAAGATGCCATGAATATTTCATTATGCACCTAGTGAATGGTCTCATACATTAATAACAAAGAAATGATTAACAGGAGTAGATTATACATCGGTTAAACATTAACAAAACAGACTTCAGTGAGGTATATTTTACCTTCAATTTTATGTATAGAGATTTTACTTGGTTTAAAAGTAGGGTTGTAACAATTAGTTAAATTGATTTTTTTGTTGTTGCTTAAATCTCTCAGCAACCATTGATTTAACCATTTGATTAATAACCAATTAAGACGTAACTGTTTCACACATTTTTCAAGTGAATATTTGTTTTCTTAGTCTTTGTGATAGTATATTGATTACCTCTGGGTTTTGGACTGTTGGTGAAGCAATAATAGTAATCTTAAAAGAGGCATTATTTAGTTTTTGGAGAAGAAATTCAAACTTATATATTACATATATTTACAATATGAATGAGGTTATAATGCAAATTCAGATTTTTATTTAAATAAATAAATAAATAAACAAAGCTGTTCTCAGAGGAAAATATGGTCCCCAGAACAATGTTTGAAGCTAGGAAGGTGGCAGGGTCTTCCAAATATAAACAAACAGTTTATCATGTTAACAAGACACTTTGTTTATTTAGTTTGTTTAGGCATACAGAATAAATAAACAGTCAATAAAGATCTTTCTTTTCTGGTAAAAATTCCATCACCAAACTGCACAGTGCACCTTTAAGATGTTGCCTTGGATTCTGAAATAATTTGACATTTTTCACAACTTTCTGACATTTAATATCAATCGTTAACATGTTCCGATTAATTTCATGAGAAAAACTGAAAACAGTCTAATTTGAAAGCACTTTTACACACAAAGAAGCCCACATAAGTATTCACATCCGCTTAAAAACCAGCACTATGATATGATGATATGAGACATAACCTGTGATGTCCTAAGTTGCTCTTACAACCTTGCTTCTTCATCAATAAAACCTCTTTTTAAAATGCTATCATTTAGCTTTTTTTTTTTTTTTCTCCACATGAGAGAAGATTCCATCTAGTTTCGTTTTTGCCTCACCTGTAGAAACACTCTAATATTTGGGCTGCTTTTATCAAAAACACTTCCCCTCCACCTCCTTAAATCACTTCCCCCTCTCATTGTGGAGGGTTTGTTGATTTCCACAGCCAACTGTTAGCACCAACCGACAGGCAAACAGGGAAACACCTGCAACGGTATTATCTCCGCTGCTGTCTTCCTCCTACCCGATGTAGAGGAGCTTCCTTTTAATTCCCCTTCTGAAGAGGGGTCCAACAGCCTGGACTGGAGTTTTTCTAATTCGTGCCATCTACCAAAATCTGTCGAGCCAACGTCTGCGCTGTAATTTAGCGTAAATGTTATTTAATTGGCTTCCTCCACCTTGCATGTAAGCTGGATTTGTAAACATAACCGACCAGGACCACGACACCACCAACCACAGAGGGAGGATGAGAGGGGGGCAGAGACACAGAAAAAAAAGAGGCGAAACACTCATTTTAAAAGCTGCATATCTTAAAAGCTGGCTACTGGGAAAGTGTGAAAGAGATGTGGGTGTCTGAATTTGACAATTCCTAAACGGAGGAAGTGATAGAGATAAAAAGCCTCAACTCACCAGCCTCCGTAGCGACTTCAGCGGCTCCAATGCAAGTGTCTTTCAGGAAGGAAGGTAACACACAGCGGCAACAGACGCTACCAACTGTGTTGAAAGGCAGGGGGGTGTTAGCGATAGTATTTACATAAATATCTGCATTACTTCGATGAATTCGTTATGAAAACGAATAGAAGTTCATATCTATCTAATTTAGGACTTGAAGTGATTTCATGAGTGAATCCGATCCTGAAAAAAAACATAAAAATATCAAGTTGAATCCCACTTTAATAATGGAGTGGCTCAGTGTAGCTCCTCTCCCCTCCTTCTCCCGGTTAGCATCGCTGCTTAGCTACCTTGATTTTTACAACAAATAAATCCACTGAAATACAACAAAGCAACTGAATACGAGTAGGAAACTGTTTTTGTTTTGTTTTGTTTTATACTTAAAAACAAAAGAAGTGTTGGCGCTTGTATCAAAATTGACTGCTAGTGTTCAATGAGCCGAGAAAGAGAGGAGCTTTAACAGGCTGCAGTGTCTGCCCTCAACCAGCAGGGGACAGCAGCGTCTGCAGAAAATACCATGCTCTTTCCAGGTCAGGTGTAGAACAAGAATGATTTCTTTTTTTTTTTTTACAATATATTTTGCTCTTTCTCCTTAAATACCTGTAATTACCTGATTAATAAATGCAGGACCTTTTATAACAACATGTTATAAATCAAAAACAAAAATTGTAGATTTGACATGTATGGGCAGTGTTGTCTTACTGTGTTAAAATGTTCATTTGGTAAAAGTGAAAGTCACCCATACAAATAGTCCAAAAGCGTACTTGAGTAAGTCCAAAAGTATCTGATATTAACTGTACTTAAGTATCAAAAGTAATTTTCTAGCAATAAATGTAATTAATCAAAAGTACAAGTAAAAGTAAATCATACATTTATTTACATGTATGTACAGAATGTATGGGGTCAACTCGTTATCTACCATTGTTATAAGATCCAATATTCAGCATTTTTCTGTTTCAGTTTTTTTAATCTGATTTCTGATCAACTAAATTTAAAAATGTTCATCCTTGGCTTTGATGGTAATCTGCAAAGTAACTTCTAACAAAAGTTATCAAATAAATAAAGTTGAGTAAAAGTACAATATTTGTCTCCAAAATGTAGTGGAGTGGAAGTATACAGTTGCAGAGAAGTACCTCAAACAAATTTATACTCGAGTAAATGTACTTAATTACATACCACCACTGTGTCTGGGATATATCTTTATATGGGATAAATTGGAGGTGGGGTTGTAATTTAATACTCTTATAAAGACTAACAATGACGCCCAACTGCATCATAATTTATGTCTTTAATTTGCAACAGTTTGTACATGCTCCACACGACTAAAGGAAAGGAAATATTCACATCTTTATTTACAGCACAATATATATACATATAAACACACAAATGCCAGTTAATGACTTTTCATATGGAAAAGTAAAGGTTTAAGTCTGTTTCCTTGACCTACATGTGCATCTACTGGCCAGTCAGATTGTTGTCAATGTTATATCATGACACAAAGCAAAAACAAATGTATTCATCAGTCTTTCATGCAGGTGACTCTTCAAGAACTGTAACTGTCACTTTCCTGCACTGACATCAGTGATTGTTTGCCGGCTTCTTGCTGCGGGATGCTAAAGAACTGCTCTTCCTCTCCAAAGGGGAGCTTAGAGTCTACCTGCATCAAGTCTGTGGGCGTGACGGGAGTTGTCCCGCCGGTCCCGTTTCCTATGTGGATATTGATGTTGACATTGAATTGTGGACTGGTGGTAGGGGGGTTGATGATCTGTGGGCTGGTGGGCTGAGAGGAGTACTGTGTGGGGATGCTGGTCTGGGGAGTAACAGGATCGATGTTTGAAAGTAAAGGCATGGGCTCAGACAGAGCACAGTGTGGATCGTGAAGAGCTACGGTAGACTGCAAAGGGCCGATGGACTCATCACTGCTGCAGTCGTCTGTTCTGGTCGAAGCTTCAGTATTGCTACTGGACTGACTCTGGTCACTGCAGGCTTCCCCTTTCACCAGCAGACAATGCTGTTCTGGGGAGTTTTCTGTGAATGAAGTCAGCTGTGTTTCCCCCAAATAACCTGGATTGATCTGCAGTATAAAGACATGGAAAGGTTTATTCTCTGCACTCTGTATGGCCACAATTATATTCAAAGGAATTCAAGGATGACTCACTTTAACACCAGTATCACAATTTCCATTTGCATCTACTTTAGGGTGAAATTTTGCACTGTCTGGGCAAAAAAGCAGAGTGTACCGTAAGTAAGCTTGTGATAGCGATCATAATGTTTCAACATCATATCATTCTAGATTTCAAGTTGAAAATAAATACAGTATCAAATGCATACCATCAAAGCTTTTCTTTAAACAAGAACATGATTAATGTCATTTATTTCAGCATACAGTTACCTTTCGTCCAAAATTTCATCCAACAGAACAGCAGAATGATGGCAATGCAAAAAAGCATAACTCCAATGGCAATGGAAAGGACTGTAGCTAACAGAGAGAAAAACAACACAGACGGCAAAAGAGAGAAATGTTGAGACACTGATCAGACCTCACAGCTTTGTCATAATGACTGCTTCGAAACACCAAATCAGTTACCGTACCAAGTGTTTTGTCAGATGGCGTGCTTGGTGGTGGGCTTTTTGTTGTCTGGTTGAACCCTGCCTCTGAAACAGAGGTGCTGATAGACGGTGTGGAGTTTGTCGGCCCACGAGTCTTTGAGTCTGAGACTGCACTCATCATTGTACTTGCAGTTGTAGACGCATTCTCAATATGAGGGTCTTCTGGATAGGTTTTGAGCACTGTGGTAGTTCTTATGGCCTCACACACATTGTCTGAGGTAGCATCACCTTTAGTTTTAACAGCCCTCCCATTACAGCTGGAAAGAAACAGGAAGAGGTCAAAGATCTGAGCACCCAAAACAGATGTGTACAGATGTTGCTGTCATTTACTCACTCTGTATGACGGCGACAGCGGTCTGTGGAGGAGAACGTATCAGAGAACGTCCCATCGGAACACCGTTTGCAAACCACATTTCTGTTAGCTGTCCCTGAGAACAAAACGCAAACATGCTGCCATTTACTGAATAATCACTATCACTCATGGAAACATGACATAAATCAATTGAGCCCGAAGTTCTCATAAATTCAGGATGAATACCTTATTGACAAGGCAACAAGTATACGAAAAATAATTCAGCTTTTGTTTTACCCGCTAGAGCCTCTCACAGAGGAACGTCTATTTAGTTAAAATGATCGTGCCAACAAAAGAGAAACACGTTATCAAAAGTGATATTTTGCTATTTGTGGGATTTACACCAAACTTACAGTATATCATAGATGAGTAAGAATTCTTACAGTGGTGATGTTACTACATCATACATTCACCATGTATCTGTCCCGACTAGAAAGTCATTTACGTTACCTAATGTTACCCCCCATGTGAGGTGAACATGTGCAGAAAAAATATATTGATTTAAACCAGAGTGAGACAATCGGAGTAAGCTTTCACATGGTTATATGCGATAACAGTTTCCTACTGAACAGAAATAAAAGGGAAAAATCTTGGCAACATTTATACTTGAGTCCATTCTCATCAAGCTTCCATCTGTGCTTGACATGTGAGCTTTACAATAATTATAAGGGATCATCACCAAAACAAGATGGCTCCTCTTACAAAGGGTTTATCCTGAAGTTTCAAATGAAATATGTAACTATTGTATTTTGGTTAAAAAATGAAACTGTGACTATTAAAAAATAGGTGCTGTACCTTGTACAGATACTCCATAACCAGCAGGGCATTTCTTGTAACTGCTACATTCTCCGCAGGACCGCCCATCATATCCCATGATGCAGTACTTCTCAGGCTGGCATTCACATATGGACTTTGAGGTAGAGGAGCAGTTCTGTTCATACCGCAGACCTCTATCTGGTTGAATGTAGAAAAAAAAGGTTTTGCTTACAGTGATGTCGTGTTAAAAAATAAAACAAAGCAAAAGATAAATAATAAATGTTTTGTGTAGCTACTGACCTTTTTTGCATTTGGTACAGGACAAGCAGTTTGGGGAGAAGTTCCAGCCCCCCAAGTACTGTCCCGTCGGACAGCGTTCACACACAGTATCGCTAGTTTCAGAACATTTTTGTTTCACTCGCATTCCTGTTATAAACATGAATGAATCCACATGTTAGTCACTTTAAATGCATTTGTAACAGCACATGGGCATTGGGATTTCCTACTACTAACAGATGAAAACTTAAATGTCCCTTATTGTAGAAAGTGAGATTAACTGTCAGGCCCCCCAGGTCTTGGGGCTATACAAATACTGTTCGAGTATCAGCACACTCAGTCCACAGAGAAATGTACACACTCCATATTCAGAAACACTGTCTTTTAATGAGATGTCAGAACTACACAGTCATCATCCTCAGCAGTGCCGCCAGCAAGGCCATGGCTGCAGACGGACACTGCGACAGTGTAAAAACACAGTGCTTGCTCAGGCCTATGACAGCTGACCAATCAGAGCAGACTCGGCTCTACAGGAGGTGCCTTTTAAAGCGTCAGGCACTAAAGTGAAGCGTTCAGGCAGAGCGCGAATCGAGATGCAGCAGCAATAGTCAGTATGAGAAATATAATGTGGTTTTTGAACATTAAAGCATGTGAACATTTACTAGTAGACATATCGAATAAAAATATGAACCTGAAAATTAGCATAATATGGGATCTTTAAAGATCAGAAGAGAAAGTTAATGTTATCTGTGGTTACGTTATACCATGATAGTCCTATGCGGTTAGCTGTGTGATTGGCTCTCTATTGCTATAGAAGTAAGTCAGTTGACTGATGTACAGCTTGATCATTTTAACAAAGAGAGAGAAATGCAACAGCAGTTTTCTGCAATCATTAGCAGGCCTGGCTAACTAGCTGACCCATAACACTAACTACTGTTTTGGTATTTTAAAGGTGCACTATGTAGTTTTGGGGAAGAAATTTCAACCAGAAAAGAAAGATCTTCATAAACTAAAATATTATTGTACCTTTTTTTTTTTAAATATCCCAAAACAAACTAAATAAACTCCTTATTTTCCTCCAAGAACACTTTGTATTAATTGAAATCATTTTTGAGTTTGTATTATTACCTCATTACATTGTTATTTGTTCTAAAGTAAGGCATCTGAGTACTTCTTCCATCAGTGTTGCCACTGTATCTGCTTTGGCACCGCTGTACTGCAAATTCTCATCATTGAACTGTTCATACACAAATACTGTATGAAATAAGCTAATGTGAGCTGATACACTGGCACAGCCGATTTCTCAGTCTGGCTCTAGACTGAACAAATCATTTTCTCTGAGGAAGAAAACAGAAACAAACTGATAAACGTCTTCAGCTACAGTAGGTGCTGTTAATCTTCTTTCACACCTCCACACCCAAGCTTTTCGCAGCACGTTTCACGATCTGTGCCTTTCATTTTTTATCTTATACCAAGACAGCTGTGTCTTTCTGTACAGTATGTAGCTGAGCATTTGCATGGGTTAGGGTAAGTTGTTATGTGTTATTTAAAGAACTTACCAGGGGGGCATTTCTTGCAGCACAGGTCAGAAAAATCTGTTACATACTCTGCTGTTTCGTTGCGGCACTTTCTATCTGAGTCTGCCTGATAGGGCTGAGAACAGACCTGTGGGAAAGAGAGGTGAAACTTAAGAGCAACTCATCTTTGGCTGCTCAGATGAGGATACATAAATTACATAAAAGTACTTTCTCGTAACTGTCTGACACACATGAGCTGCATTAAGATGAACCCGAATTTCAAGGTAAATTTAGTAATTTTGAAATTACGTATGTGGGAGATATTTTGAAGCCCACTTTTGTATCAGCCAGACGTTTTTCCCTGAAATGCACCTGCTCTGAGGTAACACACAATCCTAGTCAACCAATGAACTCGAAGAAAGTCATTTTAAAGTCAACAGTTTAGTCAGAGAAGTTGACCAATGACTGCAAGTTGTTCACGTGTTAAACGGGAGCTTAAAGTAGCACCAGACCACCCACACCTGCACCCACCCTTTCCCGTCTGGTAAAGCTGTTAGCGTGAGCAGCAGACAAACAGGCCGCCTTTGTTCTTAATGTATACAAGGTGCATTTCAACCTCCATAGTATTACTCCTTTCAAAATCCTCAGGTGTAAGTCACTACACACCTGCATCAGTTCAGTAGCTCATGTGCAACCTCTCTGACACACATACAGTATAAATATCACACATACAGCTACTAAAACCACAGAGCTGATGTGCTGAAGAGTCATCGCACAGTTGCTGACACACCTGTCCTGCGCACACGAGTTGGAAGTGTTTTACCACAATGCCCTCCAATGACAAGCAAAACTTAGAATATGCTGACAGCGCCAGTGTAGTTCTCGTCTTACAGGAAACAGAGGCGGCAAACTAGAAGCCCTCGCTTCAGAAGCGTACACTTCTTTTGTGGTGTGACCAACACAAGATGTGACGATAAAGACTAACCTTTGAAGCCCTGTGTTCATTTTCAAAGGGAAGTTTATTGAAGAGAACATTCTGTATTTTCCTCCTTCCCCCTGGCTGCCTGCCTAGACTAACTCAACCTCTTTGACAGGAATGCACAGTGATAAAGGAAGGGTGCTGCATCATTTCATGACCGGGGCTCTTAACAATGGGACATTCAGTCTGAAAGTGCATCAGATACCAAGCAACTGAAACCAAATATTCATACAGGTTCACCACACAACTGTCTGTTAATCTTTACAGTAAGACTTTCTACTGTAATGTGACATTGTCACACTCAGGAAAAATCATTAGGTATTGATTCAACAAAGAAGAAAGAAATGAGAAATGAGAAGACATGTGACAAAGTCAGCCCGACTAGAAACATGTTTAAGAGATTAAATTGATTTACATTCAGAGTTAAGACACAAAAATAACTTCACGCTGATTTTGAAAGTGTTCAACCTCACACTTACTTGAATTAACCCTGAAAGAAAGTTAAACCAACAATTCACTCTTCAAGAAGTATGTTGGTCAGTTGGTCGGATGAATAAGGACGCTGGCTGATACCCAGCTTTTTATCAGAGACCCTGACAAACGCTGCAAACATGCATGACAGACTTCAAGACACAAACACACACAAAGCCTACCTTGGTAGTTTGGGTATTCAAGAGAACCAGCAGTACAAGTATGCCCTTCATTGCTTCCTTTAACCAAGTGAAAGAGTGTGGAGGATGCAGCTACCAGCGTGTGAACTGTACTGATCATTTTACAGAGGCGGGCCAGCAGTCGGTGCAAACAGGATCTATTTCCTTGAACTGATCTGAGTGTTGAAGGAAGGAAACAAAGCAGGCAGGCACTAACCTACATCTGCTGATCTTATGTGAAAATCTGTTATGAGGTGAGACAGAGTTTAGATAGGGTACTTCCACATGTCGATATAAACCATGCATATAGAGCATGAAAATACAGCGAATTCATCGTCTTAATCCACACCTGATAAGAGGACAGATACAGTGCTTGTGAAAAGTTTTCACACCCATTTACATTATTGCGTGTTATTGTTTTCAAGATTTAATCCAAGTAGGATCCAATGACCTGTTTGCATAAGTGCTCCCTTTAACAGGATATATCTAAATCATCAATGAGTCATAATCCTTCAAAACCTGCACTTTACAGAAATCCTTAAAATCCAAAGCCAAAAATCTGCTCCCACAACTGGAATTAAAGATAATTACCCCTACATGCCACGTTTTTAAATCATGACATTAGGTTAATACATTGACTCGTGTTGTTTGAAGGCAGCAGAAAAATCAACAAAAAATGTGATGCACTAGCTTTTGGCCAAAGAAAGAAGTCCATACCAAAACAGGAAGTGGACTGACTTAGATGCAGTGCAGTCCCACAATGCCCGGCATGAGGTGCCACACCGACTGTAATAACAATTGCTTTAGTTTTCACAGAATGTGAAACAGGATGTCGATGGAATTTAGATTGTGGTTTTCACAAGAAATTAATCAACGTGCTGTGGCAGGATACCGTAGCTGATATGTAGATAATAAACGTGTTGTCACACATTCGTGAAGCAGAGGTCCTGGAAACCGACATCCTCTCCAACTCCATACTTTGGCCTGAGGCATGGAAACAGCTCAAACAAAGGTGAAAAGGTTTATTGTTGGTGAATAAAACATCGCTCTGTGGTTAGTCTTCAGTGTCTTAAAATCATTTACGGTACTGGTACTCGCAATAAAACTGTTTTCCACCAACAAGGAAGCAGTTCTGTTTCTGTTTGCGCACCTATTTTTTAACTAGATTTTTTACCTTATTCCATTGCACGATTGCAAGAAACGAGTACATAGTAGACAAGCTAAATTAAACAGAATACATACAGTACATTATAATTGGGTAGTAAGAAAACAATAACTTCAGAAAGAAATGTGCAAGGCGAGCCAATAAATACCTCATGAGGGCTTGTCGAGTGGCCCTCCTAATGTGAACCGCTCTGAGCTTTTGGACTGAAAGTTGGTTCCCACCTGGAACCAAACATAGCAGGTGTTTTTACATGACTTGAAGTGTGACCTGTCATGGGCGTGTCATATTCAACAGGTTGTGCATTGTGCACCTCCCTCCATAAATGACGCGTCCTTGATTACTATCGTTCCGCTCGAAACTGGTGGAAACGCGAGGGTTGGTTCTTTAAATGGCAGCAAGATTCAAGAATAAAAGCAAATTTTGGAGGAAAAGGGGTATATGTGTCAGTTTTACACCCTTTTCTACTCATCTCGGCATACCCATGAGAACAAGGTCATAAAGAGCAAACACCAAGATCCAGTCAGAACCAATTTAAGACAAACAAATCTAAAGCAACTGAAGGTGTTCTCATCTTTATGACCACACTCTGATTTAACAGTGACTCAGAAATATTACATTTACATTTATAGACATTTTCTCTCTAACTGTACTCTACTGACTTCTGTAGTTAAAACACATCTCGACTTGTTTCATTCACGGTACTGTATACATGCTGATGTCGTGCCCAGATTAATGTCCTAACGTTTCCTGTGTGAGATGTTGACATTTCACAATAAAGTTCCCCCTCCCACATCCTCATTATTTCTCTGGTGCTCAAGTACAACAGAAGCATCACTGTTGCCCATATTGTGGTCTTGTTGTGTTTTCTCTTTTGTATAAAACTTCTTTTAGCTTGTACTTATGAAGCGATTTTTAGGATCATACCTCAAAAACGTGACTATAGTAGAAGTGAAACCTGTTATAAAGGATCAAAGTTTGCATTTTTTGGCCTACTTTCATGTTTTGGTGCACTGTTCTTCGATACTGTACCTGCCTGCTGACTCATTTCCGAACAGTACAGCACTGATAGTGTAAATGACAGACTTGAGACTGGAACAGTTGTCTCTTTTAAGGTACTTCCTTTAATTCGTATTGTGTTGTAATGCAGTGTCTCTGCTTTTACCGCTATGAGAACAATGTGCACCTGAAATAAGGACAGCCATTACATTTGCAGTGATGTGTCACTGGTCTAAGGCAGGTTTCAAATCCTGTTTTTCTCCATACTGTGTGAGGTGGAAACCAATGGCGGCCCAGAGGTAGATAACAACATTAAATAGGTAGTATTTGTGATTAGACAGAAATATTGATCTTATGTCTCTATTTGCCAGTGAAGTAAATTACCTGTTTTATCTCTTTTTGACCCTCTGAAAAATACACCAGTGTCTGACTGAAGCATGTTGAGTGCTGGATTAATTTACTGACAAAGATCTCCCAATAGCAATCATAACCATCCAATGAAAATTAACAGGGCATGAAAACATTTGAGGATCTGAAGATGACACGATATCATGAGCTTCACATGCATCATTTCCCTCAACAACTGTCTGTGGTGACGAATCGAATGCAGTATCTCAAAGCCTCATCTTACACAGAGCTTCACTCTACTCTCATGACATCCCAGTGCTTAGATAAAGATCAGCAGTCTGCCGGCAGATAACCGGCAGATAACCGGCTCTGCTTTGAACAAGCCGCTAAAAAACATCAAAGTATTCCAGCTTCAAAACACAACTGAAAAAAATCAGACATTTTCCTGTTTAAATTTAATCACAACGAAGTTCACAATAAAACCACATTTCCTTTACTTTGACTTCATTCTACTGTGCATGTTTCTTGAATTTGATGAAAGCACCCTGATACATTTTGTAAAGGTATTTAACGAGTACAAGTTTCCTGTGAATTGAAACTTCTGTCTGATAAAATTCTTTGTCAGTGTATTTTTGCCTCACAGTAAGGAAGTGTCAAAGGAAGTTATAAACAGAAGTATGTGAACCATGGCCCCAAGGCAAGCAGCTAGCAAGAGACACACAAACTGCTGCCTGAGCAACAGACATGATTCAAAATGAGTTCCTCAATGTTGTGAAATCTGACAAAGCAAACTTAAATTTAGCTAAAAGAGTCTACGTGCTGAAGGTCTTCCCTTTCCACCGTGGTGTAACGTTATCTCTTGCTTCACAAGACTGCGGACAGTCACACATGGTGTCAAAATCAGTTCAAACTAACCCTAACCCAACATGTTGCATTTTAACATCTAACTCATTACATCCTTGAAAATAATGATAATTCATCCATTAAAGAAGATGCACTTAGAAAAATGTTGATGCACTCTCAGCAGAGATAATTGTTTCCTCCTGAAAAATAAACTCTCAGTGTACTGTAGCATTCACATTTACCAGAGATGTTACAGAAAAGCATACAGATAAAGTTGAAAACATGGGCATGAAACAAAGGAAATCATTTTGGGTGGTGTCAGACCTTAAACAGGAACTGCTTCTATCACTTAAGAATGGAATTTTATGATTTGTCAGCGCTAAAGATAAGAAGTGCTTCCTAGTTTTCTTTTTGGAGAGAAGCGTTGGAGGTTGTGGCGAGCCAAGCGAGACACATCTGAGATCTGGTCATGGATCTGGTTACTGGACACTTCGGGTTCAGAGAGATCCTGGAAAAAAATATATTGTTAACATTTCAGACACTAAAATGTTACACTTTCCAAGCAGACATTTTGACACATCAAGGTAAGAAAAGCACGGGGGTAACCAGCATTCCATTTAGATAAGCCAGTTCCAGGGTAACCTTAATTAATTTCTTACTGGAACACTTGAATTTGTTTGTTCCATCTGTGTATTTCCAACTATGACCAGTCAAAATGTTTCAAAGTGTTTTAGGTTGAGATACTGAAGAAATCCTGCAATGTCTGACCTCCAGTTCCTTGTTCTGTGACACGGTGCTCCGCAGATCGAGGCTGCTGGGTGGCGGCAGCTTGTACTGACCTTTGTTGGACCAGCCTGAGAGACAATGCTGGAGAAGCCCATGAAGATGAAAATTAAAAAAAACTTAATGTTAATTTAAGCATACATATGTTAAAACAAAATGTAAAATCACAGAGGAAAGAAGCTTTGTAGTTATAAAAAGCTGCCTCTCAAATTCAAACCCTTACTCACCGATGGTAACCCCAAACTGTCAGAAGGGTCAAAACTGCATCGCCTATGAGCTCTGTACTTGTAAGGTGGCAAGAGGGCGGAGCGAGGGATGCTGACCCTAGCGAATAAAACAAAAAGAAGATGAATACGACAATATACATGATGCTACAATCGTTATACATGACCATTTCAATAAATCTGGACAAAAACTAATCATGGAAATAAATTAAAAAAACACTTTTAGTGAAAGGCTTTAAATTGGATTTAAAGGCCTGATATTTCAGCAACACTATTATGAAGGGGAACCAAAAAGCCAGATTTTAGGACACAGACATACAGTTTTGTCTCATCAATCTCTCTTATTATCTTTGATGTTGAGAAAGGGCTGATATTACATCAGTCAATGTCGAAAAGGGGAACTGAGACTATTGTTGTTTTGAAACCATTATTAAAGCTGCGGTAAGCATTATTTTCATATTAAAATCAATGTTAAATAACTATATTCCAACAGAAATTGCTGTGATAGGGTGTTGGGTCAGTAACACATGTCTCTCCTTGCTCTGCTCATGCAGTAAAAGACAAAAAAGAAATTGTCTACTATCCCAGCCCACAGGACAGAGAACTCCATAAAGAGGCGGTTCGAGCAGGATCCTTCTATTTACCAGCCTAAGCGGAACAGTGTAAGTGTGAAAAATGCTTGAAGTAAAAAAAAGAGGCAACTAGAGCTGCCTCGAGAAAAAGAAAGGACTCATGCAAGTACGGTGATGTGAGGGAGGGACTGCTACCTACAAACAGACAGGAAGTTAGCTAAAACGACAACAATGCTTAGAGCAGCTTTAAGACTATTAAAAAACATTTTCTCACATTCAGTAGCAAACTTCTGAACTGCCTAAATACACTGCCTCGGGACACATCCCTTTCATTTGTAGCATTTCATCAAGCAGGGACTAAAGACATACAAACACTGGATTTGGTCTTTTAAGTGGAGCATGGGGGAGCTGAGGAGAGCCAAATGAAACCTGGATGCTGTCATCTGTAGTTTGACATTAAACTGTCGATGAATAGCAGCCAATCCCTTATTTATGTATGACTTTAAGCTTTAATATATAAGTTCCGTTCCGTTCCGTTTTCTTGCCCGCTTTTTCCCTCACAGGGTTGCGGTGATGTTATTGTCCCCCTTTTTCAGGGGATTACTGGAGCCTATCCCAGTGACTCGTTGGGCGAAGGCCAGAGTACATATATAAGTTATAATATAATATAATATAATATATATGAGTTATTATTAGTTGTTTTCAAATTCATCCCCTGCTGTAAACATGCTTATTTCTAATTCAAAGTCAGGCATTTTAATGAGGATCTTTGGGGATTGACTCATTTTTGAAGCCAGCATCAAGTGACTATTTGAGGTACTGCAGTTTTGGCGCTTCCATGTGACTTCATTTTTCATCCACACACAATGCCACTTGGCAAGGACAAAGTATATTAAGTTAAAAATGTATTTTGGCTGGGACCAATTACACGCTCTGTTGTTCATAAGTGGTTGTAAAAGGCAGTCAGAGTGCACACACTGTCCTTACCTAATGAGAGCTGGTTCAGCTGCAGTGTGAGGGTGGGTGGATTTATGCTTTTTGCACACTGGGCAGCGCTCCTGAGAGTGAAGTGGGATGGGAAACAGTCTGCTGTTAATCCTGTAAGAGAAGGTACCTGGACAAAAGGTGAGCAAGTGAGCAAGCTGAGAAATACTTCAGCTATTATGACAAGAAAATTTTGAGTATTACTCAAATATTCAAGTAAAAAAACCCTCTTACATTGATGCGTGTCCATGTTGGCCTCGGGGCCATCTTCATCTGTTAGCAGCGGCAGGCCTGAAAGGTTTGCCTCAGAAAATCTATGAGGAGAGCCAGTGAATAGTAATTTAATGTTGCCTTCATAAATCACAGGAAAACTTGACACAAAATCAGTCACAGGTGCAATCAAGTGTGAAGCACTCACTCTGCTTGCGGGCTGTGGACGCAATCGTCTCTATTGAGCGATCGAAACATGCGCAAGTCATCGAAGAACTCGTCAGAGCGCTCTATCAAAGAATCCTCTGCATCCAGGACTCCTTAGACAGGAACAAACATCGCCTGTTAGGGCTCCATTAGATGATTATGTGTCAGAAACAGGTATAGAGAGACCAATAAGGCATACCTGCTATCCAGTCATATCCAAGTAAAGGCTGCAAATGATGCCTGTCTGAGGTAGATATCTTATCGCAATCATCAGACTGAAATGTGACTCGACTCTGCACACCCCTCTACAAAAACAAAACAAACAATGTATAGCATTTATGGTCCGCATGTTATACTTGCAGCAAATCAGCTGCGAAAAGAAAGAATTTGTCAAGTTCTTACAAAGCTACAGACATAGCATAACATGAGTGTTAGTCCTGTTGTTCTGTAAGCTCCAAAAAGCTATAAAATATTTGGACCAAACTAACATTTACAGACTAATAACTTCCTTACTGGTTGTATACACCCCAAAACCTGCTCGATGGCTACTGCAGGGTAAGCCAAACCAGTTTTTGACAATGCTGCTTACTTTGTGAGATAACTAACAGGGAACAGGGAACAAGGTCAGTTTAGTATTAATGTTCCACACTAAATTGTACAGTTTATATAAATTAAACAGACACAAACTTGCATAGGCAGTCCTGTTCCATTTTCTTGCCTGTTCTTTGCTGCGATTCACTAGACAGGACTTCGTGCCGGCTGGTCGCATCTCCGGCAGATGATGAAGATGCCTGTCACTGTCTTTGAAAAGTTCTGATGGTGCTGCATGTTCAAAAGACCCGTCTACATTTTCGGAGGTCAAAGATGGTGTTGGAATAGTGTGCTGGATGCCTGTTTGTTCCTCGCATGTATCTGATGAGCACAGAGATGAGCAGATTTCTACATTAATGATTGCAGGAATTTTATTTTTCACATACACTGAAGAGGCCAACAACAACTTACAAACAAAACCACACACGTGAGTAATTATGGGAATTTTAACTAAAGAAAAAACCTTACACTTGAACTAACCCGCCCTTTCTGGAGTTTTCCATTTCATCACCTTAATATATTATCCTTTAAAACTAAGCATTACAAAATCTGGTGAAGGAAAGGGTAGGCCATCTTCAACTTCAAATTATTTAAGGTGCACATCACCAAGAGAGTTTCTGCACACTTTACACGTCAACTAAAACAGCAAAACAAAATAACAGAAAACACACAACATAACATCCAGAAAAATACTCCAACGTTCACAAGCACTCACACACACAAGTACACAGGTAACAGTGTTAGTTAGACAACACAGTTGAGGGGAATCATTTAAAAACAAGGATCAAACAGTGTTAACTAGCCAGTTAACATTAATTACACTTCCTGTAGTCGGAAAAACAAACGTTAAGGAGTTCAACTTGGGTATGAAACTTAGCAAAACGGACACCTTGAACGACAGGCACGCCCAGGAACTTCGGTATTAGCTAGCTAACTTAAGTGTTGGCAAACTTAGCTAATATCTGCGGACTACTGTGATGTCACTGGCCTCATGTAAACAAACAGGATCATTACCCGCAAACCTCGCGGTAGGTTTGGCTAGCGCTGCCCTTGCAAAACCGCTCTCTCCATCGGTCACAGTCAGGATCTCTGCAGAGTCTCTACTCTCCTCAGCCTCGTCCTCTCTCTCCCTCTTGCGGCTGTGACCGAAGCAGCTCGACCGCTCCAGTTCCTCTCTCTGCTGCTTCAAACGGTTCAATAAATCTTTGTTGCGCTCTCGTAAAATGTCCAGTCGCTCCGTCGACCACATTTTTATAACTTAATACCACGTTGTAACCACGATTATCTGCGTGAGACCGGATCAAACAGCGAAAGTTTCAGACTCTTTTGTGATTTGAACCAGACTCCGCCGGCTCCATAACAACGCGTTGACAACAATGATGTGATTGGCTGGGAATCTTCTACCCATCATGCCCTGCGACAGTCCGAGGTATTTTCTTAAAGTGACAGACCAACATGTAATTTAGGCGACAGCACATGATGTTGAACAAGAGAGGGCACTGTTTACTCAATTTGTGACACTAGACACACTTTTATCATTGATGTACAAATGTACAAAACAAGTATGGCAACATTTATATTCTTTATATACTATAAGAAAATAAATTGCTAAATTGCCAAAGGGAACACCAGCATAAACATCTTTTGAAACAAGCTTGACATTTGAATAACAGTGTTTTAGCTCTAAACAGAAATGTTATATTAAATAGAATGCAAACACACAAAATACATAAGAATATGTGTTTCTATTTCTTTACTAGTTTACTGATTTTAAATAAAATTTAGATTCATTCAAGAAAAAAAAAAGAAAGAAAAACTGGTAGATGAGACACTGAATACAGTTGCATATGGTCAGTAATCATGCAGATAATAGGTTATGGGACTGAGTGCCACAGACAGAAACTTGGACTAAGCTGATGTTTGCTTATGATCTTTTAATAGCATGGTTGTAATGCTATTGAAAATAACCAAAATATAGGACATTGTCAGTCAGCCTTATCCTTTAATGCCGTAAGTAAAGTCCTGTATTCAAACAGAAAAAGTCAGATAGACATGGTGAAACATACCAAACGTGTAGTTTACCTTTTTAAATATTATCAGCTGTTTGTAGAAAACAAAAGCATCATTTCATATTACCATCACCATATTGTGTTAATGTGTAATCAACTTTAAAATATTACAGCTGGTCAGGGTGGAGTACATTAGATTTATTGATATACGGTTGTGTAGTTTATATTTTATTAAATAAATAGTAAACTCTGAATCAGCAGAGTAAACTGCAGCTGTAGTGCATTTTTTTTTTGTAAAAGTTTGGCTACAACATTTTACTCTGAAATGTAGCAGAGTAGAGAAGAACAGGTATCTCAAAATTGTCCTGGAGTGAAGTACTTGTTTAAATGTCCATTACTACATAGTCAATTGCTTCGCACCATTGATTAATAAGGACAACCACTGTTGTACTGCATATACAAAATAAGAGTATGCATAGAAACAAAATAGTCTGTTAAAGACACAACTGCAGCCCCTGTAAGACATGCCAGGACAAAATATCAAGTAAATGAGAAACATAAAGGTATGTGCTGCTATCTAATGCACATCAACCTTTATGCCCTATATTAGCTAAAGTCAAAATTGTGAGAAGTAGAGACTAACTCCATCTGCAGCAAACTGCTGTGGATGTTTTACCAGTCTGTGGTTACCAGTGTCCTCTTCTACACTGTGGTGTGCTGGGGGGGCAGCATATCCAAGAGGGACACCTCCAGACTGGATAAACTGATCAGGCGGGCCGGCCCTATGGTCGGCATGAAGCTGGACTCACTGGTGACGGTGGCAGAGAGGAGGACACTGGACAAACTGCTGGACATTATTGACAATGCCAGCCACCCCCTGCACACCGTCATCAGCAACCAGAGGAGCCTGTTCAGTGGAAGGCTGCTTCTTCCCAAGTGTAGGACCAACAGACTCAAGAACTCCTTTGTCCCTGATGCCATCAAACTCTACAACTCCTCACTCGGGGGAAGGAGGAAATAGGGTAAAGGAAGGAGTGGTAGTGGTAGCACTCATGCAGGGGTGCAGGGTGCAGGGTGCAGGGTGCAATCATTAATAATAATAATAATCTACCCATCCAGCTCTTAAGTGCAATAATTCAATGTCATTTATCCACTGTATAAGACACCATGCCATATACAGTCATATACAGTCATACACAGTCTATATATTTATCTTTATTTATCTGTATTTACTAAGAGTCTTGTTTTTATCTTATACTGTTGTTTTTATCTTATACTGTATTTTTTGTTATACCTCTCTATTCTTCTGTGTAAGCTGCTGGAAATTTCAATTTCCTTGTTGGAGTCATCCCAAAGGGATCAATAAAGTCTAGTCTAAGTCTAAGTCTAATACTATCCATATATCAGGAGATGAATGCAACTGCACCTTCATATTTATAGCCAGAAAGCAACTACAATTCACTTCAGTGTTTTGAGGATGAAGGTCACGTGAGGAAAAACTCAAACTCAAATATCTTTAAGCACATCCCAGGCGCTGGCATTAAATTAGATTAGATCAATGTCTGTTGAATTTCACTCTCAGTGGCCACTTAATTAGGTACACCTGTAAAATGCAATCCAATACAAACGATATGACATAAATTCAAGCTTTATAAAGATAGTACTGTTCAGTTGTTATTGACACAGCCAAATAGGTAGTAATTTGAGCATATGTTTTTAGGTTGTAGCTTGTTTGCTATGTTGTACTTTGCTACATAATACTGAGAGGTATTTCTAATATTCCGCAAATCCCATTTAGAAACACACATTTCATTAAATTGTAGTGCAACAGAAATCCAACACTGACATGGACCTCAGTAATAAACATGTGGTTGAATAAACATCACTCTGAATGTTTCCACATAAACTGGCTATTATAAGCTAAATAAAGGTATGATACGTGGTGGAGCTGTTGTATTGTTTGGCTTTATGTTTTACAGGTACCTTAGAAAGCGGACATCGAGTGTTTGTTTGTGTCACTGATGTTTAAATTGTCAACATAGAAGCAATAAAGTGTTTTTGGTCTTTCCTGAAATAACAGTAGCCCCATTCACACAGCAGTTTGCATGCCGGGTTTCTGCGCCAATTCTCCGCCTCCTCCTCTGTGTGAAAGCTTTCAGATGCGTGAGGGGGAAATTTCGCTCCGGCGCTGATCCTCCTCTGGAGGTAGCATCAGAGATGTATTATTTCTGAACCGCCCCAGTGTGAACTGATAAGCTGGGAGGGCGTGTTGGTCAGACCGTCTGATAACTGCACAGGTCCTTCACTCAACTTAATAAAGAGAAATTTCCCACAAAGCAACTTTACATGACCGAACAACAGTAACATAGTAACTGTAACTGTCGTTGGCAACTTATATGAGGAAAACAAACCAGTACCACAGCTGTACTTGGAGAAGCATCCGTCCTCCTGTCTGTCCTCCCGCCTGTTCTACCAACTCTTCTCACATTTCTGCCCGAAAAACAGCGTCTGTCACCGGCGAAAAACTTTAACTCACTGAGTGTTCGTGATGACAATAAATCACCGTGACCATCAGCCCTCCAACGAGACTTCAGGGAACTTTCCTCCAGAAAACAGCCTCCGTCCCGCGAGTGAGTCAGACAGCGTCCTGTTTACTGATGGTGATTATGTAATTATGTCATTTATAGCGAAAAACGTAACTTTGTCACTTTCCAGGATGTTTGGTGGGTCAGGATCTCAATCACTGCACATAATAACAGCATCCATATGATTAGAAACTGTCTGCGGGTTTAGATTGACAGGGGAGACACCTGGGAAACACCGACGTCATCATCATGACGTATATCGCCACGCCTCTTTAGGAGCCGCAGCTCCGGCTTTCTGTGTGAACTCACACTCCGGCTCGTCTGGCTGCTCGGCTCTGTGTGAATGACCGTCGGCGGAGAATTGGCGAACCACCGCTCCGGAGTTAATCCGGAGACGCTGTGTGAAAAGGTCTAGTGATTTATTTGCCACTAAGGGGCAGCGCAGTGACCTGCAACACAGATTTATCCGCTGTTTTTTAAGATAAATGAGAGAACATGTTGGCTATTTACACTTCTATTAGGGGCTATTTAGCATCATTCACTTGGAGTCAAGTTTCACATCAATGTAAGAACCATATTCGCCGGCTTTTTAGCTCCGTTCTGGTTTCCACCACCTCTTTAGCTGCCAACGCTTCTCCACGGTCCTCAGCTACTATTAGCTGCTAAATTTGCTGTAGCAATGACGTATTTTTGTAGGCTAAACCGGAAGTTAGCATCGCCCTGGTTCCTGGATTTTAGAATATAGCAGAAAATAAGATATTATCCAAGCCTACACTACATGTATTTAAAGTTATATCAAGTATAATATTTTTATAAAGTGTTTGTCTAAAAAAAAGTAGATTTTTTAGGAACAGCTTCTGTGAACACCAGATATTCCTGTATACAAGTATACACCACCATATGCTTGTTGATGTTGGGCTCCTGACTTAGCTAGGGGCCAGTGCAAACCATTTGCAGCTCTTATAGTAGAACCAGAAGTAAACATAACATTACATACATGTGAGTTTAATGGGCAAACTCCGTCTCATCAATACATCCATGAAACCTGAGCATTTTGTTGTTTTTAGAATTTGCTTGCACTGTTTCTAATCTATGTGAATGCCGATATGCTTATACTGATGTGTATATATTTCATGACACTCTTCTGCCCATACAATGTCACCTGCTTCTATAAAGATAACCTGACAAAACAGACAGTGTTTAATCCGACTTGTCCATCTGAACTTGCTAATAGGTTGTAGCGCCTTTGATGCATATTATCAAATCCACACATTCTGTTCATGTTGCTGCTGTACATTGAATGTATTTGATCAGCTGCATGCGTAGAGATATAATAGTAGCAGGTAAAAGTCATAATTTGCTGCTGATTTCCTGCGTTAAATATATGTTGACTGATGGCTGATGGATCAATGTGTTGATCTGTATCGCTCCTGAAGGACAACCTGTACTTTTGAAAGTGGGAACAGTCGTACGTATTCATCCTCTTCTGGGTGGCTTGATGACATTAGTTTATTTATGTTAAACCTTTCCATCCGTGGTGGCAGTAATGACAGTGTTGCAGGTGGTGCAGGGTCACAGCCATAATCATATGCCTGATCCCCCGCGGAGCGAATGGTGTGGAACTGCGTGGGCGAGCTGCTGCTCAGTATTCCAGTCACGGCTCGTTTGCATTGAGAGCTGTCCAGGCCAGTCCAGTATGATTAGTTGACCACAGTAGTGTGGAGTTGCACCCCATTATCATTAAACGGTGCCAGTCATGAAGTCATATACTCCTCCCTGTCTCTCTAATTACACCCCTACTGCTGGGCTCCAAGCAATTACTGCCTGCCGCCAGAACGCTTCATCGTTCATTAGGCACAGATAACGGACACATCAACAACAAAAACAAAAGAAAGAGCCGATTTACTCATATTTCTGCTAAATAACAAAATATCACCTTTAGAAGACAAATGATTTTGATGTCATTATTTTGAGGGAACCAAAGGTGTGTTGAGGAGATAAGAGGCAAAATTATTGGGGAATGATATGCAGCAGCAGCATATTGACGTATAGCTGCAACGAACGTCAATTGATCGTTTTTTAACAATTTTTACTGTTTGAGTCATTTTTCAAGCAAAGATGTAAAACTATTTGTTGCTTCCACTTCTTAAAGTAAATGTTTGTTGCTTTTCTTTGTCATTAACGATGATAAATGAAGAGTGTTTTGTTTTTGGGTGGTTGGTTGAACAAAAGAAGCAATTTGAAGATGAAGAAGGCAAAGGTAGTGATCTACAAAGGAAAACTCTCCTAAAATGGCCGTGTTTTTTAACAGTTAACCTATTTATTATTAACTAATTGTTTATCTATAACTGCAAATATTCCTGAGTAAATAGGCAACATGTTTCAGAATAAACTATCATGTATGTTTTTCTATTACGTGATAATTTATTGACTTTAATCTGCTTTCGGTTTGATTGACTGTGACCTGACAAACATAAGCAAACAGCCCCACAGCTGTCATCAGATTTTCATCTAAACATTACTAAATTCGGGTTCCCACTTGTTCCAAACCAGTGAGAAGAGCTCAGAGGAAGGAACAAAACTGTTCCAACTTTGGCAGAACATTTTGATTTCATAATTAAGTGCGAGGAATAGGCACCTCGAGGAGCGCATAAGATCATGCATTAAAAAGATGTTAATTTCAGGCAACATGACGGAAAAACGATGGCAAGATGTACATTGACCGTTTGTTGTTGGTTGGTTGGTTTTGCCGACTCGGCCTGAAGGATCACCTGGAGCTGCCAGCATACAGGATTAATGGGGCTCTATGTAACAATTTAAATGTATTAATCCCCTTTTTTCTGACGGATGTGAGCAGATTGTAATGTGATATTAAAAATGAGACCTTCCCCGTCTCTCTCAGTTGCCTATACAAGCCTGTGGACAATTTGTCTAAGATATTTATGCTGCTGGACTGTGGATGTCTTTGTAAAGGACTCGGGTTTAGAGTGACAGTCCAAAGGATGTGACTTAATGCGCATTCTCGAGTGCCTCGTCTCTGCTGCGCTAACAGACAGCAACAGTAGCCAACGCAAGTTTAGAAATGGAGTCTGCTAACCTGATTTAACTTGATTTAAGGACAACGCAGAAGCTACACAGAGACCCTTTAGTTGATGAGAGGGCTGGTGAAACACTTGTCCACATCTGAGACTGCGACCAACAGCTGTTAATTTGTCAACATGGTTAACTTGGAACAGTACAGTGAGTCGCTGCTAGCAATTCATTTAGCCAAGTTTAACAAGTAAAGCCATCTGCTCATCAGGAAAATCCATGTATCACAGCGGGTTTGGGCCGAGCTGCTGGAGGATGTTTGGAGGAAACCCAGAAAACATTGTCTCCACAAAATATGATCCAGTTTTACCCAAATTGGTGAATAAACTAAAAAACTTGTGTTTTTGTACAGTAATCAGTGAAAATTAAAATTGATTGATGGATGGATAGCATGATGTTATTAGTTGAACTTGGTTCAAGCTTTTGTAAGCAAGCAGAAGACGAGACTGGAATTGGTTATAGAAACACAACGAAACTGATCTTTACAAAATGTGACTGTTGATGTTCATGATCAGCCTATTATTCCTCCACAACACAATGGAGACTATGACTGTGACTTGGCGGACGTATGCGCTCTACTGAGTGCTGTTCTAGTTAACCACGGCACAGGAAGTTTTGTAAGGTTTTTCTATTAGACAATGAAAGTGATGCCCTTTCTGCTCAGCTATCGCCAGTTCCCAGAGACAAAGAGAGCGAAACACACTGGGAGTAGTACAAGACAAAACTGAATTTGGTATTCCGGCTGAAGTTATTGATTTAATTTCCCTCAAGTTAACCCACTGCCAGAAACAGTCCATCAGGATAAATCTAAGTAAATGTTTATTTAAAGTAAAGCACAATGAGCTTCATTGTCTAAATCTGCACAAAATATCGTTAGACAGTTAGATCTTCAGTTGAGCAATGGTCCAGGGAAAGAGTCTGCGGTTATACAAACCACTCTGTGTGAGGCCTTTGAAAGAAAACTTGGTATTACCATATGGTCTGCTGCTTGCAGCTATCTCCGCTTTCACTTATCTGATCTGAAAAGTCTCTCTTGACTCTCTCGTTGCAGAGTTGCCCTCGTCACAGTGGGAACGTGAGGAGGAAAAGGAAAACAACCCGAGGCCAAGGTACACATCCACACTGTGAGCAGTCTGTGAGCTTGTGGCTCTGTCAAAAACAAATGCCATTTGTCCCTTTTTTTACAAAAGCAGAAACATATCTCCACAAGCTTCATTATGTTTTCCTGGAACATCGAAATAAAGACTAGTTAGGTGAGACTGTGACAGAGCGCGATGAGGTGAAGTGAGATCAGAGAGTGAAAAGACCAGCCGAGGATCCAGACGGACAGGAGGAGAAGGAGGGGGAGGCCCCCTGATGGACGGGGGTGACCAACAGGATTGGTGAGGGAAGTGGTTTTTGCTGATAAAGAGAGGGAAAGGGTCGATTGTCCCCAACACTCTAGCGATAGTGGTGGATGCCATTAAGATAAGGAGGATTAGACCTGCCACATCGCTGTCCTGGCTGCTCCAGTCTGAGGGACAGGTGGAGAGTAAAAGACCCCGTCGAGGAGGGTCGGTTGCCACTTTGCCCGTTGGTGACCAAAGGCATCGATTCATGTGTAGCTGGTGATTTAATAGGATGTTGTGAGGATTAAGAGAGATTTAAGCGGCATTTTTCACTGTACGCAACTCTGTCACAAGCTTGAGAAACAGACAACTGAAATATGTTTATTAGCAGTGGATGAAGTGCTCAGACCCACACTACAGTCTAACAAACAAGTAAAAGTAAAAGTTCCTGACGCCTCTATACAACCGACATAAGCATACGAGACCATCAGTGAGAAGACTGGCTGTTGTTGTATAGTTATTATAGTTATTCCTGTAACTGGCTAGCTAAAGCTATTTTTAATGGCAGATTGCTGAGCATGAATCAAGAAGTCTCACAGCTTGAGGAAAGAAGCTGTAGTCTGGTGTTGTGACACTAAAACAAAGTTTACTTTGTTTCAACCTCATCTTATTAGTTATTGATCTCACAAAGCCACAAATAGACACGTTACATTATAGACATACAATTTTGAAAATATGTTCGATCTTTCTCGCAATCGCTTTCTAAGCAGGTGCACACGCTAGCGAGAACACAATCTTTAGACACAAGCTGGTGGTGCTCATGTGCTGCCTTCCACAGGCACCGCCAGAATCAACATGAGATGAAGATTCCTTGTAGCTGCTTCATGTAACGTTTAGAAGCTGGATTTAACTTGCGTCAGAGTATTTTCAAAGTGTGGAGTTACTACTTTTACTTAAGTAACGGTGTTGAAGATTTGTTCCACCACTGCTGCAAACTAAAACCTCAATAATAAACATACAGTATAGTTAAATAGATACCTAACAGTGTCAATCAAAACTGACTGACATTATCACAGACATTATCATCTTTGTAAAGATCCAATGGGTATGAAGCCTGAAGATGCTCACAGACGACTGCGTTATTTATTTATTTTAAAATTGTATACGTTTTGTAAGTTGTAATAGTTGTGCTGTCTGTCTCAAACCAGAAAAAGCTGATATGCTGCCCTTTTTTTAAAATTATTTTCAGATTATTTTTGTTTAGTTTATGTTACTTAAGGAAAAAATTGAAATACATGGAGACCAGACATTGAAAAATACTTTTAAAAAGTTTAAATCGGGGTATATAACATCTACACCCTCCTTTCTGTATTGTCACAACAACACCATGTTAATGCAAACTGTAGGCACAACACGTGCACATAACAAACATGTCCAGAAAGAAAAAACAACACTAATACACACTTAAAATTTTCTGTGTGGCAGGCCCCTGCATAGCTGGATTTCTTTTTTAAATGTCCTCCTCTCTTTACTTCTTTTACAGATAATTATGCTTGGCCACGCTCCGTTTTAGCCTGAGAAAGAGTAAGGACTGAAGACGCTGATGAAAATGTCCACGATGAACCCAGCAATCACACCCGTATTCCGGCATATTACACCTGGACACGGTCGTCTAATGGACGCTGATTTAGGAGATGGACGGAGACCATGAGGTTTGCTTCAAGTTCGCCTTCCCCTGAGTTCGTCGGCAGTGGGACCTCATTTTGGGGCTTTTTATGCCACTGCTGTGCTTAATGACCTGTTCGCTTCTGTGAGGCCTATTAAACACATGCAGTAAATCAACAGAGCAGGAACATACCAGTTAATCACTGCCTTTTGTTTTCGGGCCTGAGGGAGGACAATGCATCTAACTGAACGCTGCCGAACTGACAGAGAGTGTTTAAGGACAACTAACGCTGTCATGTCAGACAGACGGACGGCCTCAGCAGCCGTGTGTCAAACGACAATCAATGCCACTATTTCATCCAGTCTCTATGGCTGTCAACAAAGCATCCTGATATAACCAAAACTATGGCATTGTTCGTGTTCGTAAAAGAAGGGACCGATAGTATCACCTCATCACAGAGTCACAATAAATAAGCTTCCTGCGTGAAAATGGCTTTAAGCATTGCAATTAAAAACCCAAATATTCTGCGCTGGTTAAGCTCACACTGACTTCTGGTTTAATCCGACAGTATTTAACATGGGACATAATTAACAGGGAGAGGAGAATGTAAAGCAGTGATTACTACTATTGTCAAGCAGCTGTATGCTAAAAAATAAAGATATTTCAGGGAAAAACCAAAAAACAGGAGAAGAAGAAGAAAAATTATATGATAATAAATGAATCCAGCTTCAAATTAGAACATTTTCATATCTTGGAAACAAAGGAAAATAACATTCCCATTTGTTTCCATTTTACGCAACCTGTGAACATTTTTAGTTATGAGACTTTTTAAAAACTAAAATACATGACCTGTCGTCCTCGTGCAACCTTCTCTGCGCTTTTTTATACTGAGAGTCTCCAAGCAGACATTTCATTTTCTGCCACAGGCTTTTAGCAAAGTTGAGCAGCCCTCTCCATCAAATACTTACAGTAGCATTCATCAACAATAGCCTAATTAAAAAGCTTTCAAGCTTGTTTTTCAGATCCACTAATCACAAAGACAGTCCGGTATTTGTTTATGGCCTGCGTGAGAACAAACATACTCCGCCTTACAGAAAATAAATCACCAATAATCGAATTTGAGGCTCCCTCATAAACCTAATTAGGCTTACTCTTGCAAAGCTAAGAATATTGTCTGTAACTTGCAATATCCAGACTTGAAACTGCACCAAAATGAAGATGTGATGTTTGCAAACAGCTTGGTCAAATTTGGGGGAATGATTAGGAAAAAAAAATGAACACATTAGCTGTTAGCACTGCAACACAGAGCAGGGAGCACCAAACACGGCTGGCAGAAAAAACAGAAGGTTGTGTTTCGTGGAAATGTGAGGAAAATCTTAGCAGCACAGCATCACTCTGAAAGGAAAGAGTGGAGGAAAGAACACGCTCAAGCAAAAGCAAGCGAGCCTTTAAAAGCACTGATGTTCATTTACTTTGGATGAAAGCTCAAATTAGCAGAAATACATTAGTCGGAGCAGTGCTCTTCTGCGAGCAGGGACTAAGATAAAGCAGCTTTCTTTTCGGATATTCGCAAGCATACATTTTACTTTAATTTCATGGCTCTTTGCAGCAGTCACATGGGCAGATGTATGAGTCTCCTGTTTGCAGTGCACCTACCACCACCCTTGTGCTGTGACTTCATAGTTCAAAAGGACAGTGAGGAGAAACTCTTTTATGCCTGATTACATGTTCTCTCTTGGCCTTTTGTGATTTCCGTGTGTAGGAAGTACATCTCTGTTCTTCCTTCCAGGAATAACATTTAGACCTCCACCAGTCACTCGAGAGTGCAAACGTGTGGCCAATGTGCTTTACCTTAGGGGCTGAATAAGTACAAGTCAAGAACAGTGAGGGAAAAGATGCACGGTGGAGTGTTTAGATTTGCTATGGAATGTTTTGTGGGCTGCAAGATCTTTAACCCTGCAAAGTAATCCCTTCTAGAGAAAACAGGGCTTTTCTCAAGATTGCCAAATCTTCAAATGTATATTTTAGACCACGTTCTCAGGATATTGTAGGTATGAAATATAACAATAACAATATAACACATTTTGTCTGTTTTTATGTGGAAACATTTTTGGAAACAACTTTTCTTCCCCAAGAGTTTGAGTTATTGTTGGTGCTACTGTTCCAAAGACAACCACATCGCTTTCTGTTTTCCTCAGAGTCATGAATAAGAACAACACAGGACAAAATATGTGTTTATTCAGTCATTGAGTCTACAATGAAGCCAGTAGCTAGAAATGGTGCCAGGCTAACAGCCAGTCAGTGTTCATGTTCCGGGGAGATTACACGCCCGCTGCAGACAAAATAGCATTGTGAAAGCAAAATTGATCGGCAACCAAAGCTAAACAACGGTGGTGTCCTTATTCTATATTCATCACATTGTTCAATTAACATTTACTTAATAATGACAGGTTATTGCAAATTGCCAATTTAAGTGTAGTTTTTACCGATCCACCCAAATATTTAATCAAGTTATAAGGTGTCAGCAGAAAACTTTTCCCACCCAGTGTTTGCAAGTGGTATTGCTGTTGGCACACTGTCGCAAAGACAATGTTTGCTTCATTATGACAAGTTACAGTAAAAAAACTTGTCTATTGCCCGTTTAAAGTGTAATTAACCTCCAAATGTCTCTTGAAAGATAAACTGAACATCTTTTTCAAACCTTTATTTAAACAGAGAAGGGCCATCGAGAGCAGGCAATTTCCAAGGTCACCCTGAACAAAACACATATTCATATGAATATTAAATAAAATACATATTTTTAGAATACATGCATAATACAACCACACGAACAACAGTTATCTCAGCACGTTTTAATATTGAAAAGGGTCCTTCAGACTAATTTCATTGCACAACTTAATACAAAATACTGAACACAGTGATGATATGAGAGGGAAGATCCTCTCTGCTAAATCAAATCTATGAATAAATTATTGACTCAGTTGCAAACCTCGACTCCCCGTCGTGTTGCACTTCATCAGTCATGTTGTTTTTAAACGGCTGCTGGCTCCTTCACTTCTCCTCCTCGGTCGACTTACACGACGCTGCACGTGAGCAGAAGACAGGATCTTTAACACATTAACCCGTCTTAAGTGCCCGTCCTGTTTTGGCTTTGATACACTAAATTTGTTTACTTTTCTCGGGCAGCAACAACACCTGAGCAGCCAATCACATTTCTGCCATTTTTTTTTTTTATCAGCTAATTAGTGTGGTTAATCAGGCTGATAATGAGCCCGGGCTACATGCCATTTCAATCCGACATAAGGCCAGGGTTCAGATCCCCATCAAGCACACCAGGAGCACCTGAGATCTCCCTGAAGACGAGTCTTTACCTGGCCACGGCAGAGGGGACAAATGAGAGGGGATGTTTATGGCTGCAGGGATGATCAAAA
>OMLP01013382.1:0-11835 GCA_900302685.1 Spondyliosoma cantharus | reverse complement strand
ATCAAAACTCTGTTTTACTAGATTATCTGTCCACAGAGCGCTTTAAGAACGTGTTTGTCTTATCTTTCTGTAAGCTCTCCAGATTTTTCTGCCCTTTTCTGCTCAGCAGCTGGGGACACTTTACGGTGAGAGGAAGACACTGATGCTTGCGTTAACACATCCTGTTGACCCCTCAGACACACACGTCTCATAATCCACCTCATAACACAAATGTCCCTCACATTTTTTTTCTTATCACAGCAGTGTAATCGAAAACAATCCAGTACTATCACCTCCCATCTGCCTCCTCCTTCTCTCCCTCCCTCCCTCCCTCCCCTCTGTCTCATGCTCTCCCTCTCTCTCTGCTGCCTCACTCAGACCCTGAGCGGCGCACCGAGCTGGATAACGTCTCCTTCAACCCGCAGCACAGACTCATTTCTCTACACACCAGCTCTGAGTGGATGCTCAGCAGGGGTGTTTGAGATATTAGCCCGCTGTTGGGGTGAAACGGCTCAGGGAGTTCTACCATCGCCACACTCAAAGGTAAGCTTCTGGATCCTTGAGATTATATTCCTGTCTGCCGTCAAGTCCCAAAGTTAGAGCCACTTGCATCTGCAGCCTTGTGTCAGATTGTCAGCAGTCCCAGGACAGATTTTTGTTAAAATGTTCCACTGAGACATTTCTAACTGTTTTTCTACGTGTGAAAATAGAACGCTGCTGTTGTTTTTGAAGACGTGAAGGTAAGTAGTGAGCGGCTAAACGAATAAAACTGAACTGGAGAAAGTGTGCAGCCTGACCTGCGACTTAATCCTTGTTTTGTTGTTGTGGAAGTTTAGAGAAAATCAGTACCAGTCAGTGAACACAGCTGCGTGAAATTTTAATGTGCTTAAAACAGGGAGACCTCAAAACATTTAGCACAGATTAGTTTCACTTTCACAGAGAGGATTTTTTATTTTTGACACGGTGAACCTCTGACCTGTCGGATTACAACGGCTCACTGGTATGTTAACACCTGTTTGCTACGTCAAAGGTGCTGGGAGACTATTACCAGAATACTATTTGAGGTCACTCACTCAGTCAACTCATTTCAACACATTTTTAACACTGAATCCTAGAGCTGAACTGAACTGAGTCATCAGTGTCACTGACCGGATCGGTAGAGCCACATTGTCCCTTATACTTTTCAAAGTGTGTACATTTTATTAGTCTAAAATGAATGTTTGATGCTGTCATATCTCATTCATAACAACACTTTAACTTTCACATGTTACCTTGGGGACTTAACCCAAAAAATTGCATCTTAAGTTTACCCAAGACTAGCAGTTAGAATGAGATATCACTATTGTGTGTAGATATCAAAGACGCTAGCAAAGCAACACATAAAACAAGCACAGAAACCAGAGCTTGACCAATATGAAGTTTTTGGGGCCGATGCCGATATTAGGGAGTAAAACATTCAGAAAACCATAAATCAGATAACGATAAATCAGTTCAAAAACTGTGTGTATACTGGCCGATTTATCGTTATCGGAATTTCCCTCACATGTGGTCATCAAACACATCAAGAAGAGGTGATTGAGGCACGACATTTTACAGTTTAAAAAGAAACGAAATTGTCTAAAATTGACCGAAACTGAAACAGTGAAATAAACCAACTAATTAGAAAACACCCAAAGCATCATTTTCTGTATTGTGTTCTTTACACCAAAAAAAGATTTCATATCAGCAGCGATTGTCAACATATACGCCTATAATGATATATCTGTGATAAACAACATCAGAGAGGTCTTACCAACATGTTCAAACATCTCCTCACGTTACAGTAACAGGTGAACATGACAAAATAAATAAACAAGTTTGCAGAATTCATGGCATGGTTCTTCCTCACCTGTGTACATACAGTATATGAGGCAGGATACCATCCCCCTTGTTAACCTGCCACCCCCCTCTCAGTTCCCACATGGCAGAGAGTGTGCAGAGACAGGGTGGTTGTTTCGTTGAATGTGTAGGTCTAGTCTGTCTGACTCACTGATCCCTTATCTGTCTGAGGCTTGTGCAAGTTAGAATCTGTGGCATCGACCGCGGCTCTGAAATCAAAAGAACCAGTCAGTCCACCCGTCATGGCTGAATGAAATGGACCGGGTCCATCCCTCCTGTAAAAAGAAACAAATCGCCTCTAGCATACAGTAAATGTGTAGAAATCAAAGTCTTTGTTCTAGTGATGTCGTTTCCCCAAGTTTGAATAGAAATGGCTCAACCAGACTTGAATGCTGCCTGACAATTTTTGTCAAAGTGCATGCTGAGCTGTATTTATAGTTGCAGCTATGTTTTAATGCTTCCCTCCTGGCGAGACCTCTGGCTGGGATCATGTGCAGAGGCCTTCGCCACACTCTGGTGCCCCCCGTGCATAAAGCTAGAGAATGTTGTGTAGAGCTAAAGCTGCAGGAATGGAAACACATTTTCTCTGTCACTGTAGCTTTTTGTTCTGTTGCTGGTTGATAAAGTACAAGTAGCACACCTGTGGGGCTGACTCCTAGATTGTGCTCAAGGCAGTGAGAAACCGTGGAATGTGTTTTGGCCCTGGGTATTGTCTCTCAGCCTGAGAAGAGGCTGTCCAAACCATCTGGTTGGTGGATCAACACTTCTCAGCGTGGGAGAAAGTACCATTTTTTTAAAGGAAAGACAACCTATTTAATGATTCAAATGTTCCACTGTAAAGCAGTGATATTTTTTTGGGGATTGTCGGCTTGGCAGGCCTCACTACTTTCACAAGTTTCATTATTTTGAAATACCAAAGAGAGAAAAACACATTTAACTATTTTCTTCTTAACAACGTCGTTATGCAAGTTTAGATATTAAACAAAAGGTGACTGCTCTGACACTTCATATATTGACTACAAAGCTTTAAAGTTGTGTATTCAAAACGGTTTTATAGGACGATAAAAAAGGATGATAATAATAAAAAAACTTAATTTACCGGTGTGAAGCACGTTTCCAAACAAAGTTACAAAGCTCTTCAGAAGAACACAAGATAAAGATGAAGGACTGAGCATCATCAGTTACAAAGGCAGTGAAAGTTCAGTAATTTTGTCTGTATTCTCGGTTTTATTCAACTTAACAAAACAGGATATTCAGCAGAGTTTGTGCATTAGAGTTGTATCATTTATTTAATTTCCAAAAAGGACAAATATCATCATAATGGTATAAATACATGCAAAAAATAACATTCACAAAGACGTGCTCCATGATCGGATTATTGCTGCTTGATGATTTCAGTTTTGGTCATATCAGCAGCTGTTTTGCAGCACTATGCACACACTTAATGTCTTAATATATGTTAAAAATGCTTAATACTATTGTACGAACAAAATGCTAATCTGATGGCCTTCACTAAAGACTGGCGGGTTTGATTTCTGTGCTGCTCTGAGCAGAAAAATCTTTATAAAGTAATCTTAAAATGTTAACATGTCATTTTTCGTCCTTGTTGGACAGTTTTGTCATTTTTGTGCCTAGAATTGATATGATGATGATGATGATATGATATGAATTAATTAATGATTTACAATGAGAGAAGCACGTTAACAAAGATATTTAGCTCAACTGCCTGTATCCCCTCCTAACACAGGGAGAAATGAAACAGAAATGCAGCGCAGCTCTCTGAGGACCTTTAAAGATGTGAACGACTCTTCCCATTGGACAACACATCTTGTATTGACACATCAGACTGCACATTATTGCACAATGTTCCATAAAGTGAGACCTGGCTTTGATGCAGTATAACAGGATTTTGCCTCAGTTTCTGTGCTCTCTGATGCTGAGGATGTCAGTGCAGCTCTAACAAGCCCCCGCCTGCTCTTCATCACTGTAGTGCCAGATATGTGCCCATGAGTATTCATCAGGAAGGGCTAATGGGGCACAGCAGTATGAACCTCTGATTTACAGCCCGTCCCCTGTCAGGCCTAATGATAGGGCAATGGCGCTGGTTATGGAGAAACAGGTGCTGCAGAGTGAATAGATGCAAAGCAATGCCGCTGAAAGACACGGGTGATTGTCGTTTTGTCCCCTGCACAAATGCTCATTTGCAATATTGTGTTCACACATACATAATTATTGTGCATAGAAATTAGCTCTCTGGAAGTAGGCTTATGGCTAGAGGTCTGGTGTGTGTGTGCATGTGTGCGTGGGGGGTAAGGTAAGATGGGGAGGGGGCCAGATATTTCAAACCACAATAGCCGGGTAAAGTAAGTTTAATGGTAAATTTACGGCTTCCTAAATTGTTTCCAGAGTAAATGATACATTCAGTATACACATGACTCTCCATCCTCCACTATATTATCAACAGATGGAGTTTAATGATGAAGTGAGAGATAATGTCCTGAATAAACAAAGTGCAATGAGTATGGTCAGGTTATTAAAACAGGTACGCCGAGCCCTGGAGAACCATCATTATTATCATAAACTAATGTGTTTAACCACCCAAGGCATCATGTGGCATTAGAGTTGGAAAGCATTTTAATGAATTCAGTATAGACTATACATAATATGTGTTTCAAATACATAACGGAAATATGCCGTGTCAAATGGTGTTCAGCACTCCTTGACAAAGTTAAAATCAGCAACCCAATCGCCAGAATTAACCCTAACCTAGCTGGAGATGGCCCAACTTCCCATAAAAAGTATCCAGCTTTGCCGCCACAACCACAGCTGGAAATTGAATAAGTTCTCCTTAAGAATATCCAGTGGTGTCACGCTTACAAATGCTGAAATGCAGATTCGGGCCTGCACATTTTGTAGAAATTCTGTTATGGTAAGCAGCCTATGAGACATACATACTTGACCGTATCTGGTAAAGGGGCATTGCATTAAAAAAAAAAAACAGCCACCAAATGACTTCAAATGGGCAGTAAGCTGCATGTATTGTTTTAGAAGGTTGCCTTGCAGTTCGCTAAAAAGTTTTTGTCTTTTAAACACGCTCTTAGTGAGATAATGGACTACACTCATGTACATGTAACTTAAAGGTCAGACTGTATTTTTTCAGCCTTCATAACACGAAGATGTGTGTCATATCTCTGTGGTTCCCAACTGTTTTGGCTTGTGACCCATTCATAAAGTAATGACAGCTGGTGACCCCTCGTCTCAAGTTCTGGTCAGAGAGAAAAAGTCACAATTATGTATCATTGCTCCAGTGGCTTCAATCTGAGTACAAATAACATGACTTTAGACTCTGTTGAAAACAGATGCATCCAAATATAAACAGGCAGTTACGTTGTATAGAACCACGAATGTCCAAGTACAGAGGACGCAGTATGCCTCTGTGGAGACTGTTGTTTGTGTCCTGTGTGAAACATAGCTTAATGATGGGGCACTATGTATTATGGGAGAAGAAATTCAAACTCTATTAATAAGGTAATAATACAAATTCAGAAATATTAATTTTTCCAATAACTGAATAAACAAGCTGTTCTCAGAGGAAAATAAGGTCCAGAACACTGTTTGAAGCTAGAAATTTGGCAGAGTCCGCCACATATAAACACGGTCAAACAGAATGAAGTTGTGTTGTCCTTTAAGGTCAATTTGTTTATTCAGTTGATTCAGTCATAAAAAAAGACAGTTGGTTTATCTAGTTTGTTTAGGCATAAGAATGAAATCAGTCAATGAAGGGTACTTTTAAACCAAACCAAACTGCAACTGCTGATTTTATATTTTGTTAATATGACGCTAAATGTCACCTGACTATGGATCATCTCTCCACAGAAATTAATGGGATAGATTGGTATTCCAACTGCACGTAAAATTGTGTAAAGATGTGTTATTTGTGCGCAGATTGATGAGACCTTGTTATTTTATATCATATAAATATTACTTTAAATCCTTTTACCTCTAATCTTCTTGTGACCTTTTAAAAATAATGTTGGACTCCTGTTTTGGGGCTTGAAACCACTGACCTATGGTGTCCTTTTACAGGTGAAGCAAGACAAATGAAGCATTGTGTTCCTAAAGGCACATTTCAGCCTTTTCTTTCATGAAAGTTAGTATTGACGATGAACAAATCAGAGGCAGACTTTGTGGATTCAAGGCTTGAAAAATAGGTGCATGAAGGCTGTAAAAAATAAAAAAAGAAGAAAATAGTAAGAAAAGAAGAACACGCAGTGACAAACTGTTTTCATGCAACGAGACCAACAGTTTCACAACTCCTGTCGGTGAAGTTGTTGTAGGTGTTCGGCAGTTGAAGCTCACTCACTGCAGGTCAGCTGGCACAGTTTACAGATGGATCACTGCACAGCCCACACACACATGCATAAACACACACACACACACACACACACACACACACACACACAAACACGCACTGGTAGCTTTCTGCCTGGACCATCCCACACTACACGGTGTCTTTCCCACAGAGCCGGCAGTCAGGAGGAATATGGGCAAATCCGAAAGCCAAATGGATATCATGGAGAAATCAAGTAAACCTGGGAAGCGTCGTTGGACTGTTGCAGAAATCGGTCTGTCTGTGCTGCTGCTGTTGGTCAGCTGTGCCTTGGCCGGGCTGGTGGTCCTCTACACATCGGTTGTGAAAGGTAATGGCTCTGTCAGGCTCACAGCGGAAAGATCCAGATATTGCAGATGGCAGCAGTGATGACAAGTGTCTCCCTGCTCTCTTTGTGTGCGACTGCAACCAGGACAGGACCCGCTCTATGTTTGTTTATATATTGATGCACATATGTCACCGGTTAACCTTTTGAGAGATTTTTAAAGGATAATGTTATTCACCAAAATATGCAAAAATAAGACACTTCACACACACAGTCCTAACCTTAACTGCAGCTCAAGTCTCTTTTTTGAGTTTTGGTTCTGCTTAAATGTTACCAGTGGATTAAAACAATTGCAAATGTCATAATTTGGAAGAATGTGGTCCTGACTGTGTCTAACGTTGTCTAAAAATCTGTTTCTCCCGACCAATTCAGAGCAATCTAGCAGGTCGAGTGTGTCGAGGAGCTCAACAGGTGAGTGCCGGCCGTTTATTAAGCCTTTAAACTGAACAGAGGACACACTGGGGGGGATAAGTGGGCATGTGTCATATTGAAGCCTGCACCTCTGATGGTCACTGTAATTCCCTTTACTGCCGGATCAGCAGTGCCACACAAAAGTGAAAGAACAGAGTCCCTGCTGACATAGACAGTGCGCCTCACACACACACACAGACTGTACCATGGTTTAGAATTGGCTCTTCATTTCACACAACATCCTCCTTTTTCTCGGCAGGGGTATGATTTGTCAAATACTGCACGTGCCTTCTCATAAATGTTGACACTGTCTCTTCCAGGCCAGCTGTTTCGCTCCAGCCTCAACAGTGTGTGCACAACTGCAGACTGTGTTACTGCAGGTAAGGGGGACTGTTTTTCTTCTTTCCCTCCTGCTGTTTTAAGGTACAACGTCAAACTCCCATGCAACAAGATGTTTTCTGACCATGTGTTAATCTTTCCCCCCTCAAAGCCGCTCGCCTCTTGCAGAACATGGATCAGTCCGTGAAGCCTTGTGATAATTTCTACCAGTACGCCTGCGGGGGTTGGCTGGAGCGACATGTCATACCGGAGACGAGCTCCCGCCACAGCGTCTTTGACATTCTGAGGGACAAGCTGGAGATTGTGCTCAAAGGTCAGCTTAATCTCTAGTTGTCAGTGGGCTGCAGCGTTTCGGAGCCGTGCGTGGGTTTCATTCAGAGAAGGAAATGTCTGCATGTGTTTTGTTGTTGCAGGTGTTCTTGAGATGGAGAACGGAGAGGACAGAGCTGCCATCAGGAAGGCCAAGATCCTTTACAGCTCCTGCATGAATGAGAGTAAGGCTCTCTTTATGCAGTATTGTCAGTTTGTGTTTCTTGAGCTCTTGATCACATTACATGATCCTCCTCAACCAAGGTTTCTGCTTAAAGTTATATTTAGGCTCATAGAATTTAAGACAGTGAGATGGAAAACTAGTGGAGACAATTTGTCCTTGAATTATGTATGATTATATCACATTGTTTCAGTAGTACAGTGGTGCAATTAATTGAATAATGCAGCGGGGACATGGATAAGCGTCATACAATGAATATAATGGATGAATTAAAGGGAAGGTTCACCCCAAAATAATACACATTTTACTCTTCCTCTTTCCTCTTATTCATCTATCAAGATTGTTTTGCTTTGTTTTGTTGTGAGATATTCCCCCTGAATGTCTGTCTTCTCTCAAAAATATAACTAGAAAGCACTTCTAAATATGATCCAGTCACTCAAAATAATTCAGGGATCTTGTTGGAAAGGGCGTGTAGGCATGTAACATCTCCCGAGAGCACTCAAATGTATACAAAAGCATTTCTAGCTAACATTACTGCAGAACAAAAACATAGATTTTTATAAATTAAATTAAAGACTTTTTCAAAACCTTACAAAGTCTTTTTTGAGGAAACCCTCCTCTGGATCTGCCCACATGACATGGAAATGTCAGCATATCACCAGAATTACTGTTAACTGTTGGAAACTGTAGCTGCTGTTAGCGTGTTAGCTCAGTTCGCTGTGCAGCTAGTTGGCGGGACCAGAATTCTGACTCAGGGATAATGAAGATGGTAGGAATATAAGAAACGTGACGCAGGAAAAGAACAAGTGGTCGAGCATCAGTCAGCTCCCACCTCCTGAGGTTTGAGGCTTATCACCTCTTGAGGTACAAGTTGGTGTCACCAGACACTTCTACACATTCTGCTGATAACTATAGTTCAGTTTTGAACTAAAACTCTTACTTATGGCACCTTTAAGGATTTCTCTTCCATGTTATCTTAAAAGTTGAGATGCTATATCCAAGGTAAAGAAAGTTGTTGTAATATACCTGCAGGCCTCATTGAGCAGCGTGACTCGCAGCCCCTCCTGAAGCTCATTGACCGTATCGGAGACTGGCCCGTGGCGTCAGATGACTGGAACACCACTGCAGGTAGAAACGTTCCTGCCTGGAGAACACTCAATAATGTTTACAGTTTGTTCTGTGCAAATGTGCATATGTGATACACTCACACAAACGAGCGTTCCTACTCAAATACATGTGCTCACGCTGAGCCTTGTGTATCTATATTTACGCTCAGTGAATTGCTGAGTACGAGCTTTGTTGGCGGGATCAAGAGGCCGGCCGAGGCTCTTCAGCTGAGCAGTCAGGTGTGGAGTTTGGGAGCGTGATGAGTGGGCAGCGGAGCAGTCCTCACTCAGGACTGTGAAGGATGCTTTAAATAGTCTACGCCATTCTCCCCCGAGCTCCTGGCTCTTGCCACTTTAATTAAATGTAATCATGGATGGTGGCTCAAACAGAATTAGCCACACATAGCTGCATCTGCACACCCAGATTTACACTGAGAGCCCCGTTAAATGTGCAGCAGGGGCAGAGAGGGAGCCGGATTTCTGCAGCCTGTTTCATTGAATACCTCTTCACAGTTGTGTTTAAAGTGTCAGTGTTTTGTTCCTGTTGATGCAGAGGAAGCGTGGAGCCTTGAGGACACACTAGCAACGCTTACAGCTCGCTTCCACAAGAAGGTTCTGCTGGACATGTACGTGTGGACGGACGACCGTGACTCTCGGCGCCATATAATTTATGTAAGATCGGCGTCTATTGGCACACAAATAACACATTATGACCATTATATCATTAGACAGTCATTATAAGCCCCTTTTACACAGCCTGTTTAGGAAGTAAGGGTGCACCTTTAGAAAACGCTTTGCCTTTCTGTATAAAACGTACAAACACAGAATGGGAGGGAATTTTTGCTTGCCGGCAGCAGAGCTGGTAAGAGAGTCAAATCTTCATTTCATGTCAAGATTTACATGTTCAACATAATCGCAGTTCACTTCACAAATTGCACCAAAACATTCTGGAATCACTTAAACATTACATTTCATTAGGAAACAAATATTTTCATTGCATCACAGATTGGACACACGTGTCTTTCTAGTGAAAAACAATCAATCAAAGAATCTTAAACCATAAGGTCTTATATGTAGGATACATTTATAATGATGACCTCATCTCCATGTTTTTTTTAGTTTACCACATCTGATTGAACTTTTCCTGTGGGGGATGCAATGTGCAAGCCATGCCTTCAGCCATAGTGACAGACAATTCAAAATCAATCAGGAAACCAGTGTAGGATCTGTAGATAACTGCTTTATAAAGTCTTTCATGTGAGGATATTCCCAATTATCTTCATTCATGATTATCCCAATAATGAAAATTCACCACGATCAACTTATTGTGAGTGTTTTAAGCACGATCAGAGCTAAAATGTCTCATCGTACCATCCCTAGCCAGGAGCCACGATGGACACTGACGTTGCCGGCATGCAATCTAAAATCTTATATTGGTGCAGCATCATGTCGGTGTTGTTTTGGTCAGTGTAATAAAGCAACCGGTCTTCTCCCCGCCAGTCTTCTACATCTCTGTGTAAAAGGGGCGATGTTTTTTATGCTATGTGTTTATTATTGTCCAAAAAATCCCATGAAAAGATTCAATTCAACAAATCAAACACATGGTAGTGACCTACCATGTCTCTTTCAGCACTAGCCCATTTGTTTGCACCGAAAACATATATCTTTAAAAACGGGTCACAAATGTATTGGCTAAATAATTTAAAACAAGTAGTAGTAGTAGAAAAAAGAGAAGATGATGATGGTTGCTCTTTTTGACACAATGGAAAGCAAAAATTCTGTCAGTGTTCTTGGAAAACGTGAGAAAAGGACGATTTCCAAAGGTCAATCCAGGCACTCCAAAGAAGAAAATATTGAAAAACTGGGAAGGAAATATTAAGGCTTAATCAAGTAGCAGTAGACCTTTTTAGCAAACATTAGCGTATTTTTGTTTGGGACTATTTTAAGCAGTGGATTTATACACATTTTGTGTGCTTTTTAGGTTTTAGAAATGTGCACATGGGATTGAGTCAATATCAACTACAGTTCCCATATTGTCAAAAGGATCACTTCACTGCTGGTTTTGGTCTTTTCATGGGATTTGTTGACAATAAGAAAAATGTGAAATATCGCCAGCCGCATTGTTTAATCGTAGTCGATGTGTAAATATTTTCTAAAAAAGGATTATGGACATACAAAAATCTTCATTTGCTGTTCTTGTATTCTGGTTAGATTGACCAGCCAGGACTTGGAATGCCATCAAGAGATTATTACTTCAATGACGGAAACTACAAAAAGGTTAATTTTCTGTTTCAACCATCATGGTGATGAAATATGTTTTATTTGTCAAAATGTTGAAATATCTTAGATTTCTGCCTCTACCACAGTATGATAGAGGCGGATGTGGTGTTGAAGTCCACAGTAACAGAACTATTTTCTATTGAAGAAATTTTCCAAAAACGTAGTTTGCTTTTAGAAAACTTTGATATTTGATGTTTCCTTGTGTCACATTTTTGAGTGGCACAACCATAATGAAATCATTCCATTCACCTCTGTTGTTCTGACACCTTAATTTTGTTGTGGAAACAAGATTTATGGCGCTTGTGATTGTACCACAGGCTCGTGAGGCCTACCTCCATTTCATGGTTTCTATTGCGAAGATAACCCGAGAGGACAGGAACTTGACTCAGGATGACGACCGTGTGTGGGAGGAGATGATGCAAGTGCTGGAGCTGGAGACAGACATCGCCAACGTGAGTGCCAGCCACAACAGGAAATGGAGTTGTGGGACGAGGGCTAAGGAAAATTAATAATGACAAGATGAAAAATGAGCGCCTCCTCTGCCTCCAGTGAACGAGAGAACCAGGCCGCAGTTAATGCAGACACAGGAGATCAGCCAAGCTTTTAACCTGTTTTTTTGTTTGTGCCTGTCGAGAGC
>OMLP01013380.1:26091-38435 GCA_900302685.1 Spondyliosoma cantharus | reverse complement strand
TAGAGGGAGGGCTCTCTGTGAAGAGCTCATTAGTGAGTGAGAGTGTGTGTGTGTGTGTGTGTGTGTGTGTGTGTGTGTGTGTGTGTGTGTGTGTGTGTGTGTGGTTGTATGGCTCACTCCCACACATCCAGACACCATACATACAGGCATTCCTCTGTCTATTCACTGTCTCCTTCTTGCTGGTTTTTTTTTTTTTAGAAATACGTGACCATGTCTTCGTCTTTTCTCTCTCTCCCCTCCTGCTGTCACTGTCAAAATCTCTCTGCTGCCCCTCCTCCATTCACCTCTCCATCCCCTCCAGCTGCCTGCGTCTCCTTCCTTTATATCCATCTCCATCCACATGCCTCCCTTTTCTACCCGCTTTTCTCTCACTGCAGTTTTCATTGTTCTTGTAACATTTTCATAATCATTGACTATGAAATACAGCTCTGATCAAAGTGTCCGGCCTCAGCGGGACGATGTGCTGTATTCATCTGAAGACTAATCTTGGACACAGCTGGGCTTCTAGAGGAATGATCATGTGCAATTACTGGTCAGCTCACATCCACTTTAGGAACCTCACAAGGAGTAGATCGGGATCAGTAAAGCCAGGTTTATTCAGATCAGCAGCTATCTGATCAGAGTTTTGTTTACCAGTGGGCTCCACTGGTGCTAGTGGTCTCAAACTATTGATCTGATTGGTTAGAGTTAGCCTACGATGAATGGTGAGAGAGGGATGGTTCATCCAAACATGTGCCAAGAATTTTTCTAATAGGATCTGCCCATTTCTAAGAGTGACTTCCCAGATGGTTCTGTGTTACAGCCCATCTGGCACGTCAGGTTAAAATAAACCCACAAGTCTGTCATCGCATGAGATGTAGTTTTTCCTGCATAAATGACGCCTTTGTGAGCATTGTCACAAGGCTGCAACTAACAATTATTTCCATCATCAATTAACCTGCAGATTATTTTTACAGTTAAAACAACATCATGTTACCAAATTGCACAACATGCCAATTTCCTCATTAAGTTTGCTTTACTCGTTTGGTCTATAAAACATTAGAAAAAAGAAATTGTTCTGTTTTTCTTCAGATGTCTTGTTTTCTCCAACAAGCAGTGGAAAAACCCAAAGCTAATCAATTCACTAAAATGTAAGACATGAAAAAACAGTACAAATGTTTGGCATATCTCCTTGAAAAATTGTTGATTTAAACAGCTGCCAATTAATTTTCTGTCATATACGACTACCGTACTTGATTAATCACCATTAACAAGAGGCAAGAAACAAGAATTTTAAGAGTGTGGGAACTGGCTGATTACAGTTAACCTCAAGTGAAAGGGGGGAGGCACAGTTAAAACTAAAGTGGACAAAATTAAGTCAGAAAATAGCTCCTCTTGAACTTTCAGAAGAGGATAAGAGAAGGACATTTGGACATTGCTCATTGGGAAAATACAGCCCTCAAACTGCTGCAATTTGTCTCTGATACTGACAGAGCTTGCAAAGTGTGCAAAGCGGACCACTTTATGTGATGGGCAGCTTAAGTGCAGACAGTTTCAAACAAGAAATTGCCCCCAAAACACACCTCATCCAAAACAGTGGGAACAGGCTTAGAGATTTGATCAAAACACTGGAGATTTGTGAGAAAAGACACAGTAACGCTCTAAAGTGTGTCCTCTGTGATAACATTTATTTCTAGCTGCCAGGTAGGACAGGTAACAAACAATTAACTGATAATTCAATTAATCTATTAATCGCTTGCCTAGTCAAAACATTCCAGTTTTGTTAAAAGTCACATCAAAATCCAAAGAGGCTGAAGCAATGTGATTGAATTAGTGACACTGGTGCAGAGATTGATATTTGGACAATTGGTGTGTGTGCGTGTGTGTATCTGTCTTTACTCCGTTCGCTGTGCTGTGATCCCACGCTGCAGTGAATGATGTGCGAAAGGTGTGGGCTGTGTGAGCTTTGGAGGTTCCCGTGCTAAAGAGTTCAGCGTATAGATCAGCCTCTTCTCCCATCTCTCCCTCCCGTCTTCTCGATCAGAATTCTCTTCATTCCCTGCCTCTCTGTCATGATTTGCACTACCCCCTCCCCCGACCGCCCATTGATCTGAGAAGCAGCTTGGTCTGGCTACACTGCCCAGGAGGCATAGATATTTCAACCATTAATAGAAAGATCAGGAGATGGGAGAGCTGGAGAATGCGTTGGAGAAAAAAAAACATCTAGAAACAAATTAGGTGAAAATAGTGTACTTCAAGCTTCTGCATCCCTCTTTGCTGCTGACACCTCAACATTATTCTGCAATAAGCCTGCAGTGTGACAGCTGTAGCTGCATACAGATTCCCAAAACAGATGTATCAATACTTTGTATGTGTGTCTTGTGCTGCTGCATTTTAATACTCATTTTAGTCGTTCCTCCTTTCTTTTTTCTAACTACTAGGATACCCTGATTGTTTCTGCAATACTGCTGTTGCCCTTGCTGCAGTGAACGGCTGACAGAAAACACATACTGTACTCCAGAGGCTTTGGATGAGGGCTGGGTATCAGTACACCATACCTTTTTAAGTATTGATCGAAATAGCCCAAGTACTGAAGCTTCTCCTGTCAAGCAATACTTGCATTTGATCCTTTTTGTAGACAGATCTAGAAAAAAAATGACTATTTGTAGGGTTTTGTTCTCAGCTAATCACTGCAAGATTTCATCAATTTAATGCAACACGCCATTAGCCCACAACCACAGCAGCTACATCCCAAACACTCTGTGATGTGGTGAAATTGAGCATGCCATATATGAGGGCAGGGCCCAGATGCCACCAAAACTTTAAAAAGTATGGCTTTACTATAAGCAAATAAATACAGATTATTTCAGGCAAATTGGGATTATGATAAAGCGCCTCATCAGGGTGGACAGCTGCACGGTGCTTGCAAGGCATATGTCTCCTTTGACACCAGAGTCATCTTCTCCTCAAGATCACTCAGCGAATGTCTGTTACCTCGGGTGACACAAATGGTTTGCGCGAATAAATGACTCCATTTTATTGTGTAAAAACGTATCTTGGATTTTAATAAAGAAATAAATTTGCTTTGGGCAGGCACTAGTTGGCTGGTTTCAAGTAAAGTTCTCTATTGGTCTAGGTATCACTTTAACGGGACTTGTATTGGTACTGTTTAAGGGTATTGGTATCAGTACTGGCATCACAATTGTTTGAGCATAACCAGCCCAACTGTATAAATACTGTTTGAATATTCCTATGAATCTTATTTTGAAATATTTTTATGAATGCAGCAACCCTTGTGTAAAAGCTCTTTCACACCTTTTTTGGAGGGAATTATAAAACTTTAGCTGCTAAATGAGATTCCCCACTTTACATAGCTGGAGAGATTTTAGAGTTAGAGAGTCAGGAAATAGGAGACAGCTGGAGTTGAGAGGATTGAGGATGACACAGAGAAAGAGAGTGAATCTTGAAGAAAAAAAGGGATACGGCTGCATTGGAGCGCACAACAAGCCTCTGAAGGGAATTTACCACCGCAGTGAGGAAGAGCTGAGCTCGAGCTATTGACAGCCAGCCTGGGCTTCTTTATGCCTTTAGTCTGCATTTGAGTCTAAAATGGTTTTGGCTGATAAATAAATCATACAACTTTCCAGGGCTATTTTCATTTAAAGACAAAAAACATCCTCACTTTGGTAACATCCATTTGGGAACACAATACTTGGCTGGAAAGAGCTGCTTTCACTGAACTAAAAATAAAGATGAGGTCATCTGTGGACACTCACCAAGAAGTTTTCAAGTTAATGCTGAATAATTCAATCATGACAAATCATTCTTGGTGACTTATTTATCAAATCAAAGATGTCAAAACGCACAGTAAGAAGGAGCTAATTTCACTCAGGTTATCAAGTTATGTTTTAACTTTTCCTCACAATTTAGCCATGTGCGCAACAATCTCATTTACTGCCGAACCCTCTGTTGGTCAGGGAAGGCTAAACTACCATGTGTCTCTTTATATGTCACCAGCTGTTTGTATTTTAATGTTTGACAGACAGGAGTAATGCAGAAGTGGAGCTACAGTCATAAACATGATGCTTTACATTCAACACACAGATGCTGCCTGCCAGCACAGCTGCCAGAAACTAAACTGGGTCCCTCCAGTGGCTGGAAAGTGTTTTACATCTGAGTATTTGTGCCTTTGTATTGGTTTCAGGTACATGTTGTACGATGTGTAAAAAGAAATTGCTGTAGAGAAATGCGAAAGAACCCTTGTTCCTCTCGAGTTTTTTTTTTTACCCTTCTTATTCAGCACTAATTTTTACTTTGTGATAACTTGAATACAAATTTGTGGGGTTTTAATCAATCATTAAAAAACTAATATTGATCGATATACATGACAATATATCAGGATTTTTTTTAAAGTTGATATTGGTCTGATCCTTAAAAATCCTGCATATGTCAGGCTATGATGTCAGATTGATCATGCATGTAGTCATGAAATCAATGTCTGCTTGTGACACACTAATAGCAAAAATCAATATTCACCAGGCGCTCAGTCTGTAGACAACTTGATACATCACTCCACTCTACATTTCATCTGACAGGAGAGAAACAGCCGGCCACGGAGAAAGTGAGAGACAGTTTAAGAAAGCTTCTTCCTGTAATTACTGAGGCAGCACTCCGCAGCCTTCCCCGGCTGGGATTAGGCTCTCTGAAAGGACCATTCACAACGACACACACAAAATCTAAGTTATTCACAGAAAATGAACACCATAATTTCGAGCACACGGGAAGAATCTTTTATATCCTGGTGGAATGATGAACACGCCCTCGATAGAACCAGACACACACGCACACTCAAACAGGAGGATGAGTGTGTGTGAGGAGGAACACTGCCACCGTCTTTATGAGTCATCAGTAAGGGCTTCAGAATAATCTCCCTCTGCTTCTCTAGCAGCATTGTGTGTGTGTGTGTGTGTGTGTGTGTGTGTGTGTGTGGGTGTGTGTGTTACAGATGTCTTTGGCTCTGCCTGTGACAATGTCTTCACCTCTTTTAACTTTCCTTACTTTTCTTTTCACGTAATTTTTTCCTTCAGCTTGAACTTTTTCTATAGCTCTCTTACCAGCCGCGCCTCTTTGATCATAATCCTGTAATAACCTGGTATCAATGCTCTTTTTGGAGTTGGATATAGATGCATACACTACATAAAGTCGTGTGGAAAGTTGGCACAACACAATGGCTTGGTTCCACAGCTAATTACAACTGCAGCTACCTGTTTCACCTGTTAAAGCAGCATTATGTAACTTTTTTAACCTTAAAATAACAGCTTCATAATCATTCAGATGGTTCAGTGTCTTATGATAGGGTGAATGGTGTTTCTGTCTCAGCCACTCCGCCCTCCTATCACTTGTTTCTGCACTGTGTAACTTCAGTGAGAGGGTAGGATCACAGCGTCTCCATGTTTACTTTAGGATACAAGTTTTCTACACATAACATTGTTATGACGTAATGAGGTTTGATTGTAGTTAGCACCTACATTAAGTCTGAAAGATTGTGGTATTGCAGTCAGAAACTGGGGGGGGCAAATCACATAAAATGGCAATTTCTACATAATGTTGCTTCAAGCTAAAGGTTTTCAAACTATTTCTGTCATATCTATAGCTGCATCGATTGGTTATTAAATCAAGTAGCTTTTTTGGTTGGACAACGATCAATCGATTCATTTTGGAAATGATTAACCGATTTTTCAATAATGACTTCAATGGTTGGTGCAGCTAGAACCCGACCAATATCATATGATATGATGCTTCGGGGTAATTTCCAACTACACAGTTCCCTGTGAAATGTTACATTTCTGTACACTGGTGTTTGATAGCTTAAATTGAGGGATCATTATATACACAGTATAGTATAGAATATATTTATATTAGAATGTTTTACTTCCAAATACAGGTGTCATGATAAAACAATATTGACGATAACTGTGATATTTAAAAATGAAATATTGGTATTGTGTTTATTATACACATATGATACAAATGTGTAAATAATAAATTGCTTCCTTAAACATTGTAAATATTGTAGTTGCAGGCCTTGACATGAACTGTGTTTGGAGAAAACAAAGAAAGCTGCAAATTAGCGCTATAAGACCTTCACACTGAAATGTAAATCATGGTACAATTCAATAGTACATATTTAAAACCATTTCCTGTAAGCTTATCCAGCTCTTTGGCATGAGATCATCCATCCTACACATAAGCCTAAACATATACAGGACCCTAGCCTTTTAGCATCTTTCAATTCAGGTTCACAGAGAATTGTTAAGAGTTATTGACATGCATCCATGCATGAGTGTGTCTCCTGGTACATTATGCATCCAGCTCAAGGGGTGAGCAAGGAACAAACAACAGCTGGGTTCCACATGATTCATATCCGTTACTGACAATAGCAAAGAGCACACTTCAGAGATATGAAATTCACATTTACATAAACGTGTGTGTAAATGGAGCATGACCTTGACAACTACTGTATTATACAGAGCAAAAAATCGCCTTTGCCCTTGAACGCCATGTCAAAATGCTTTCTGTGGATTTGCGTTCAGTACTTCGAAATGACAAACCATTAACAATGTCTGTTATCCACGGCATTGCACCACTGTTGGGACAATTACATAGAAAGGTCCCACTGTTAATTCCATCAGCTACACATGCAATTTTTCTATAATGAGCAAAAAACATCTTCTTGGAAAAAGGCCAAAAGCCAAACCCCATAAATGTCAATTGAATCCGCTTGGTATTTATAGAGAAGAATGTCAGCTGTAGTTCACAGGAAAAAAATATGGTCAAATTATCTTTTCAATAATTAATAATTTTACTGGAAACAGCTGTCAACTGACAAACATTTAAAGTAGTGGTAAGAGAGTAGACACGTTGATGGCAAGAGGATGAAGGAATGAAGATTCACAATTAAACATAACCAAAAACACACAAGTGATGATATAAAATGGCATTTTATTTGTGTTGTTTTCTGTCTTGTTGGGTTTGCTAAAGCTTTCTTGAAGAGCTGTGCAAATTAGCTCTTTCTCCTCTCATGTCATATGTAAAATATGCAATTTCTACAGCTAGGAGTCTCTCAAACAAAGCAAAAGACCTCTGCAGAGTGTTATGTGAGGAGGGTCCCACTGTCCGGTCTTTATGTACCACAGCAAGCTCATCAGAGAGTATATTATTTTCTATTTTTTAAGATTTTAAATCACCATTTAAATCATCATCATCAGATCATTTAAAAAATGTTGTTCCAAGGGAAACTTCCAGTTTCATACATCAGATGTGGAGAGTGTGCCAATTTTCTCAGTCACAGTTTGGTTTGGCAGCCTGACCGCTGCTGAAAACAATGCATTAGAGAAAAGACTTGAGACAACATCTAAAATTACCAGCATCTCCTGTGTCTCGTTCTTCAATTTATATTCTTGTGCTTCGCCAAAAGGCTCTGAATATCGTGAGGGACATTCTCTCACCCAACATCTCTTTGAGGAAATGCCCTCAGGGAGTAGATAGGAGAGCTCTGTTTTAAATGTGAGCGCTTCAAAAGAAGAACATTCCCCGGGGCTATTCCACTCCTCAGCATTAAACCTTTGAAACTCTAAGGTACATGTCCTTAGCTTGTTCTCTTCTATGTATTTAGAGATGGTATTTTGTATATTTTCAATGGTCTATTCATATTGTGGTGTTCTGTCCATCCGTACTGTACTGCGAGCTCACAAAAGTAAGTTCTTGAGTTAACTCAACATCTGACAACATTTGCATTTTTATGAACAGATTCCTGCTCTTTAAAAGTACCCAATGAGCACTGTTCTATGAGTACATGCGCACACACAGACACAAACAGACAGGTAGGCGTGCACACACACATACACACCACAGTGGAATAGCAATACGTCTCAAAATTAATCATCTTCGGAGAGAGAAATGGAAATGTTCTGCCTGGAGGACTTGGAGCCAGACGCCTATTTTTCTCTCTTCCTCTCTCTCCCTCCATTACTCCCCCTTCTCCCACCTGTATCAATCTTTTCCTCCCTCATTCCATAACATCACCCTACCACTCCATGCTTAATGAAAGTCAGACACACTGCAGGTTGTAGACCTTCTGGTTCTGAGGGCTCGACTGAATACAAGATGAGGCAGTGTAAGTATTGGCTGCCGACTTTGAACTTCTCAACTTCTATAACCTACCAAAACTCTTGACCTCTAAAACTGCTGATGAATTGTCACTTCAAAAATGTACATGTACAATTGACAGCCATTATATAAATAGGGTGTAAGAGAGACTGTGAGGTGAAGCTGCCCAACATTCAAAAAAGTGACGTCAAGTATTTCTTTCCAATTTCAGCTCTATGTAAACACGAGCATTTAAATGCGGTTCATACATGATAAACTTGAAAGCTTTGGTCAGTGTAAACATTCTCCTTCACATCTTCCTTCTCCTCCTCTTTCAACCTACTGTTCTCCGTAGAGGTTTCCATTTTAATCCCCATAGATTAGAGAGATAATCGACACATAGACATATATGCATACAAGCTCTATAGCAGCAAGTTGGTGTCACATCTAGTGTGTACAGAGTCTACACGAAAATGAGAGCGTGGCTGTTGAAAGTAGTAGAGCGCACTCTTTGTTTATGACTTAATACACAGGTCATCTGCCAGAAAATGGATGAAAGAAAAACGTTCCCTTCAATATGTACAATAATAAAAAAAATGCAGCAGTGAGGGGGGTGACATTGAAAGAGAGTTGAGAAGAACTACTGCAACAATATGCCCAAGATATGAAGTTTTAGAAATGCAGGCTATGAGCTAGCAGTTAGCTTACATTCTGTTACGCACATGCTACGACTTCTCACAGGCCTCCCTATTAGTTTACCCTGCTCGAGGAAAATAGGGGAGAAATAATGTCACTCACAAAACATCCGTGGTAATGTTGTAAGTGCAGCTTCAACACTAAGCAGTGCGAGCTACCACCTCAACAGATTCCGGACTGTTTGAAATGCCACATCCTTAATACTGAAACTGATTTTTTTATAAATACGGAAAAATTCAATACATTTATGAGACAGAAACCGATGCTGCTAGGGCAAATAATCCTTTCAAAAAATACACTGTCGCCTTCTTATTTTCTGTAGCTCCTTTCAATCAAGTGGCAAACACTCAATATGTTCACTGCTGTCTTTCTCTCACATAAACATCTGAGGAGATAATTCAACCTCACTCCACTGATTTCCTCACATATACACAAACTCTCACACGCACACACACACACACACACACACACACACACACACACACACACACACACACGCTGTTTTGAAGGAAGTCGACTACTGTTTCTGTTTTTGCCCATGTCTGATGTCTAGCTGACTGCCCTCCATGATTCATCATGCGGCATTTCAGTTAGATTTCATCCGCCCCGTGTGTCGTTCCTCATTGCCATCACTGTCTGGAGAGTCATTAGGCTGGCGCTGCTGTATTGTATGTATTTGTGCCTGTATATGACAAGTGCTCATCCAGTGTTGGTCGCAACATCACAACTCAACCTGAATCTCTTCTTGGATAAGTGAATAGGGCTTTTGAACAAATATCCACACCAGAGAGCGATAACAGAGAAACAATAAAAGGGATCAAGGATGTGTTAGTCTGCAGGCACTCGCATATGTGACTGTTTGTACAAGGTTTTGACAGTGTGTTGAGATCATGTCTGTCTGTAGACACAGACATGAGACCTTCCAGTTATGCTGTTCACACAGCTTTGGAGAATCAGACCCAGTCACACAAACGCTCTCACAATCAGACAAGCACTCCCATTCCCCATGAGGCAGCAGAAATAATCTGTGTTCTCAACCCAAATGCATGCCGCACACAGCCTTCCACTCAGCAGGGATACATAGTGATGAGCAGGAAAAAAACAGGCACCTCAAGGACCGAACTGTGACACGGATCAAAGAAATAAACGGCACCGTCATTAGGCCAAACAAACCCTGAACCTTTGACGTGAAGGCTTCAAGTGTTCCCTTGAATGATGTGTTGAGCCTGCGTAGTAGAGGGAATGTGTGTTGAAGTGTAAAGTTTTATGTGAGTGGTTTGGTTCTGATGTACAGGGTAAATAGTGAAAAAGAAAGTGTTATAAATGTTTTGTGTTATTCTAGCTAAAACAGTGATTTGGGTTACAAAAATAGCAGCCTGTAAGACACCCATGAATCATCTTTAAAAATGATCCACATAATAATGCTGCAGCGAAAAGGCTAGAAGTATTAAAATCCACTTGTTTGTTCACACTGGCATTCTCTCAGACTGACAGCTCAGCCCCAAATGACCAATTAGGGCCCTTCTAGTTACCTGCCCACTGCAACAGACAGTATTTACTCAGCTAATCAGAGTGAGGATCAAGAAATAAACATGTTAACTCTGTGCCTCAAGTCGCACATTTGTTATCCGCTTACTTGCGCAACATGAGTAAAACCCACGCAAATGCACAAGGCGTGAAGGAGGCTAATGGTATTTGTGACAAGGACTGTGCTAATCTTTTTCTTTCCCCGCTTTACATCATTGTCATGCTCGTCAGAAAACTCAGCGATGGCACTCTGGGTTTTGAGGAGTCTGACTTCGAGGTGACAGCTCTAACACATCGACCCCCTGCCTCTGGTTCCCCTGTGTAAAGTCCCCTAATACACCTCTTCCAATAGCTTAGACCTCAATTTCCCTCCACTGATTTCTTTATACGCCGTGTGAATAAATCTAATGACGGAGCGTCTGATCGTACTGCTGCCAGATTAACCTCGGTGGAAGTAGTTCAATCCTTGGAAAAAGCGACTTGTAATATGCTCTGGCCAGCTGTTCCTGATGTGAGCAAAGACAATGAGGGAAATTAACGAGCTATTAAAAGCTTCTAAACGCTGCTGCAAGGCGGCCATCTCCTTTATTTTTGGCCCAAGGAACCATATTTAATTTAAACCTTGGACTTAGCACTAAATGCTGTCTTTATGGCAGTTTATAGACCGTACAAAAGACTCATCGATCGCTGCTACGGCTTTCAGTTTACAATGTACAGTGGCACTGAAGCATAAAACACAACAGCAAATCACAAATCTTGCGATTGTTTTGACATTTGACATTGTTTTGATATTTTGTTTGCGATATGATTTACAATCGGAGGGAATGATCATTTTTACGTTGCGATTTTCCCTTTTCACTGAGAAAAACAAATTAAAATCATGATGATGTGACATTTCTTAGGCTCTGTACCAAACAAAGGTGTTTTTCTCACATCTGGAGAACAACATTTATAGACCAGTGCAATTTGCTGATGAATTGATTGGTTAACTGGCAGAAAAGTAACCATAAACAAATTTGATTTATTCCATCAGTCATTTATCGAGCATAAACGACAAACATTCACTGGTTCCACCACTGTTTTGTCAACGTTCACTGAATATCGCTGCATTCTGGACTTGTGGTCGGCCAAAACATTTTACTTTTGCCATTTTTTGACAACCAGTTGGGCTCTCAGAACCCATTAGAGGCCTTTTTTTCCTGACTGCAGCCTAAGATGACTTTCATCCAATTTTGTGGTCAGTTCAGTACAAACACCTCAAACACACAATTTTTATTGACACACAATTTTCATTGACAGAGATATTTTGTATGCTAGGAATGTTTTCTGCTTTGTATAGTGGTTTCATGCTTAGTTATAACTGTTTTTTTGGGGGAGATATATTGGGAAATGCTCCTGAGGAATCTAAATGCCATAACTAACTGTGACAATATGTCAATATCTATAGCAGCAGTATGGTATCCCATAGGAACATCTGATTGTCATCTGATTGTCATTATATGTGAGTTTCTCATGGTCCCATTTACATAATTGCTAGTGTAATATTTATAATACAACTGAGTGATGCAGAGGCAGGAGAATTATGAGGCCTCTAGAGGCCCACTGCTACAAAGCTGTCACCACACCTGCGTTTAAATGTCAAGCCATGACAGGCTGTGTCATGGGATATTAAGCAGCACAATCCAATACTGACCCTCACTTTCTTCAGGAAATCTGACTGATTTCATATATAGAAGCTCCATATTACGCGTATGTGTGTTTGACTAATAGAACCAACCACCATCGACATCAGCAAAGCCTCTTAGGAGTTCAGAACTGCAAGTGAAAATATGTCATGAGGCGCCATGATCGCCCACTCGCCCAAACTTAGACCTTTAAAATATAGAATACTGCTGCAATCACTTTGTGCTACCACTTTAGTTCATTTACACCATCAATCAAGTAACAATGTGTATATATATATATATACACATATATATATATATATATATATA
>OMLP01013380.1:14470-26071 GCA_900302685.1 Spondyliosoma cantharus | reverse complement strand
AAGAGTGAAATATGATGCTGTTAAGATAGTCAACATCAAATTTCACATTCACACATACAATTCACATGAAGATCCTGTTATAATATGATAAGATTCACTCCGTGAACTCAACCTTTTATGTTATTAACTAATGGTTGTGTCTCCCTCTAGTGGCTGAGTACCCAACACTGTAAACCCAATACACCAGAAATTTCAGAAACGTCCTCATCATTATGCTTGGCCTCATCTTATCGAGGCTGCGTCAACAGAACAGTAATTGGAATGCACTGAGTGTCAAACAATTTCTGGCTCCGCTTTTCCCTCTTTATCTGAAAAAGACAAACTCTATTACAGTCCTGTTGATTATTATAAATAATGTGTGTGCGTGTGCGTGTGTGTGTGTGTGCGTGTGCGTGTGTGTGTGTGCGTGCGTGTGTGTCAAAAAGAGCGAGGAGAGAAAGACCTGTGAGTGTGACGTCTGTGGGTGCACACACACACACACACACACACACATCATAATGAACGTCAACACTCTGACTCCAGCTGAGTTTGTGTAACAGCGGGGAATGTGTGCGCTACAACTACAAGCACATACACATACGCAATGGGGTGCATTTATAGCCCCTTTTTTACTGTTGCCATGACTCACCAGTGAGTCACAGGCCAGAGAGGAGAGTTGCGCAAGTCAAGAACCCCTCTCTGCCACACCGTTACGGCACGGTGCAGCGGCAGGTCGGTGCCGTAACCTCATCATTAAGAGAAAGCTGGTGACGTTGGCATGGGAGCCAGGGGGTGTCGGGTAATGAGGAGGATGATTCAACAATCACTGACGTGTCACCGTCAATATGAGACATGGGTGGGGGGGAGTGTACTGTAAATGAATGGCTTTACTTGACAGGTTGAGGTGTAGCGAGTAGGAGGTAGAGCATGTAGGCACGCATCCCTTCCTCTGCACAGTCATGGCTATGAATGATAAACTATGCATCTGCTCGCGCTCGGTGAGAGATAGGTATAACGATGTGACAAATGACGAGTCTGTGATTCACACACACACACACACAAACAGAAACTCATCACATACTACAGTATGTGCGCACACTCCAGAAACAGCGTGCCAATCCCGTCTGTGCTATCTGCCGAGCGTGTTGAGAATAAGGGAAAAGCGCGTGAAATAGAGCCAAGAAGATACAACTGTGGCTCTTATCACACTCTGCCCAGCAGCCACAGCAGCACTGACAAAGAGGGGAAGGGATATGTTTGCAAAGGAAGCTACGGTGCCGGGAAAGGAGAAAAGCAGGTTTTGAAGGAGAACAGCGACACGTGATGAAAGCCAGGGATGGACAGATAGACAGACAGACTGCTCTTCTGTGGCATCACTCACTGGCTTAAAAGGCAGACAAAAGCAGGAAAGTTTGTGCTTGTGTCCTACGAAGTTTACATATAATTGTGTCCCTCCAAGGATTTGTGTGCGCAACTGCTGCCAAAGCGTATTCATGATTATATGTGGGCGTCTTTGTATTCCCTGCCCTCCCTACATCACAGAGACTCTAAGATCTAACCCTCACTTCCCAGAAAACTCCATTCATCAAATCAAAATGCAACCCTTTTGCATGCTGGATGATGATGATAAGTCCTGTTTTGCTAAAAATAGAAAATAACAGGCTTTTCAAAACGCCCAGACATGTCTGGCTGTAAACGCTCAAGCACCTCATCAACCTGTCCTACGAAGACAAACAACGAGAGACAGGTCGGAGAGATGCACAGCGTCTCTTTAGGTGTCACCAGCTGCCAGAGGAGTTGTCTGTAAAGAACAGTGTGACTGGGCTTGTTTTCAACTTCTGTCAAGATGCTGTCTATGTACAAAGAGACGGAGAGTCAGGATGATCTCCATGCTCACTATTTTTTATGTCCTCACCTTGGCAAACACATACACTTAAATACAAACCTTCAAGTCAGTCTTTTAAAGGTTCTGCCTTCAGACAACCAAAGGCTTTGGGTGGAGATATAAAGTTGAAACTACTGGGTAGAAAGGCCTGGTGTGTTTGTGCAAGTCATATTTTAAAGTATCCAAGAGACCCAGCGGGCTGAGGTAATCTGCTAGTATATATAGCTGCTTCTCCAGTGGGCAACAACAGTTCCAGGAAGCTCCAAAATAGAGGCAGGAAGTTCATTTAGTAAACACAATAAAATATGTTAACAAACTGTGTAGCTGTCAAATCAGACCAATAGACACAATCTTTCTTACTCTATGAGTTGCTCCATTCCAGCACCCTGGGGCTCCAGTGGCTCCCCAGGTTTGGGTTAATAGTCCTCCTTTTTTACAGTGTGAATCCGGAGTTTCACCTGGGAAAACACAAACATGAGTTAGCCTAGCAGCGGTTAGCATGCAACTAGAATTATGTGACATAAGAGAGGTTTATGTAATCTTTTACTCATTCATTATAATCATCACTCATTTTAAAAGCAGAGCTTTCAGGAAACAAACAGGATGTATCACTCAAACCAGTGCTTTGTCTTTTGTCTGTCCTCTCCGTCTGTCACCCTCGATCTGTCTCTTTAAGAGCCTCTTGTGGCCTCTCAAATCTCGAGGTGTTGAGTTTCAAAGTCGTCTCCATACTGTGTGATTTATGATGGAAACAGAGCTAGCCTCGGTGTCTCTCCTGTCTCGGACTTTCCTGTATGTGTTCACTAGTACTACCCAGGATGCTGTTCCCTCTACTTAGATGTCTGAAGCGTTTGAGGAAGCGCTGAAGCAAATAAACATGATCAGAATTATTAAGTTCTCTCCATCTTTGGCAATATAAGTACCTGCAAATAAGTATGTTGTCTGATATGCACCAATATGGACATTTTTACAGAACAGCAGATAAAAGACTGTTTAGGATGATTTATAATTATTACATTTTGCTAACATTTCAGTACACCAATGTGATTTTGATCATTTTTTGAAAACTTCTCTTACTTCACATATTGGTAACAGCACTTGAACCAAAGTCAGGCTCTACTATAACCTTCTTCTTCATACACACACACACACACACAGCTAAACTCGAATCATTCTATACACACATTCAGCACATTAGACTTTTCTTCATCATCATCCACAAAAAGCCTTTCTGTACACCACAAACACTGACCTATTTCTCACTCGAGGAAACGCACCATGAATCTAATTAATATCATTCATGTTAATATGAGGTAATTATTCAGAGCTGCAGCACCTGGATAAACTGCGTACGGGTGGTGATACCTCACTCGCCCCGAGCCTGCATGATAATTAAGCAGAACATCTGGCGAGAACGGAAACACACTGTCGAGTCAAACCGACGGGACGCTGCCTCGATCTAAAGCACTGAATGTTCCTGAAGGTGAACTTCAGGTGTTTGCCTCTGCCAAGATGCGCTACAGTCAAAGTTGAGAAGCAGCCAATCCCAGCTTTCATTGATTTGATGGAAAAATCCTGGCAAAGAAGAGACAGCGGTTGACAGTGTGTGCTGCATTGTGCTGCAAGGTCAATGCAAACTAATTTACCTTGACACGCTCCCACATTTTCATTGATGTGTGCTGTGCTGTGCCGTACAGGAAGGGAAGGATTTGGATCAAGCTGGTGAAGCCAAGCGTTCTGGTTTTTACCAGAATTAAATAAAAGGCATGACTTCTATTGAACCTGCTAGCTCATTATCAGGATCATAAGGAGAATTAATCCTTTATTGAGACAGTTTTTTGCTACTTAAAATCTAGGAAAAGTGAAGATTGCTGTATTTTTCTGTATTTCATACGACTGACATTTCTATTTCATTACCTTTTATGTAAATGACCAAAGTTGGCTTATATGCCTGAATGAGAAGAAGAAGTAGAACAAATTCAAATTTACCAGCTATCCTGAGAATGATTTTTTCAGCCAACTAAATATAGATAAAAATAAAAAAGAAAGACATTCTTTGAGCATTTTCCCAAATGTCCTCGGACAGGCCTTAAACCCTGTCTTGCAAAAGCGGCTGATTCACTCTTTGTAATTGTGTCTCAGAATGGCAAAGTTTAGGCAACGGACTCTCTTCCAGACAAAGGGACTTGTACCAGCTGTTCACAGCGAAAAAATCCCTCAATATATCAAACAGTAGCGACAAAAGCTGACTGCACAGCAGAGGAAAGAGTTGTTAACTCACTGGTATCTTGGGTGTGTGATACACTGCTTACTTATCCTCAGCAGTGGCTACGACTTGGTAATCATATGATTAGAAGCAAAGCTTTTCTTCTATGAACACCTGGTTTTTGTGCTTCTCTGAAGCCAAAAGGTCATAAAACTGTCATTCAAAACACAATTATGAAAAACAGACATGCAAATATCTAACACATTCATCATGTTTCATCTCTCTTTTCATACGTGTCTTTCCCTCACCAGAGTCCTTCACATTCACCGCTCTGCTTCCACCTAGTCATGCATGCTAATCTGTGCTGTAACTTGGAGCAGTGGCCAGCCGCTGCCTGCCTGTCCCATCAAACATGCACAAGAAACAGATGTATCTTTGATGTAGGCTTGTTCATGTTGCCCCATGTGCTTGAGTGTGTGAATGAGTGTGTGTCTCTCTGTGTGTGTCGGTATGTTTATGTGTCTTTGTCAGTGTGCTCCCAGGCCCTGCGGGTGCGAGCCTGACTGGGGAGATGCAGCTGCATGCCCCGACACACAGGGAGAGAGAGCGAAGGCTGACACAGATCTTTGGCAGGACGAATGATCAATGCAGAAATATGTTGCCATCCATTATGTTTAAATGCATAATTCATGTGATTGGAAGCAATTTTGTGACTGTAATTCATAGCATTTGTCATTAGACATACTTTATGTGTTGTGTATTTCATTTGGATAGGGTTTCTGTATTCATTCTGTAGTTTAAGTTTTCTTTGGCTCTGATTGAAAAGATTACTCTATCACAAATACATTCTTGCATGTTAAATGAAACTTCTAAGCTCTTTTAAATTTCAGCCATTTACTTCTTTACATTGGCACGCTTCTGTATACTGCTATTATGTATATTTGTTTGTTTGTTTCCTTCACCTTTTTACACTTATTTTCATCAGCCTAGTTTACAGCAATTCTATGAAATACACCACTTATACTATTATAATGGTGCAAAATGTATTTTCCACAGTGTCAAGGTTCTTAAGTTATGCTGAATAAAACACAGCATATCATAAAGTTTACATATGCCAAGCAATGGTTCCCACCTCTTAAAGCTATACAATCAATCAAAAGCGAAGACACAATTGGTCAATCCATCAAAATCATTCAATAACTATTCTGACAATTGCTTCAAGATTTGCAGGGTCCAGGGTGTTTTCTCATTGGTCACACTGGTGCGCCTAACATTGAGCAGTTCAGTTGAGGTTATATGCATGTGCTGTGATTCAAATGAAGAAAAACATGTATTTTCACCATTTTTCCTGTTAACAATGATTTAAATAACGTGTTAAGATATTCGATGAAAATATATAATTGGTGCACCTAGATGAAAATGTTAGGCACACAAGCAAAACCAGTATAAAGAGTTAGTCCGGAGCCCTGATTTACGTGACTTTTCAACTGAAAATGCAAAACGTTCTCTTTTGTCCCAGCTTCCAAATGATGAGTATTTGCTGATTTTCTTTGTTTTGAAATGACTGAACATCTTCAGGTTTTGGACTGTTACTCAAACAAAACAAGCACTCTAAAAAAAGTCACCTTCAGCTCTAGATGTGTGATGGGTATTTATTTATTTTTATTTATGTCTATTAATCAAGCTGTATTTCAAGGTCATAAAAGATTTACCGCTTTAACTGACAGCAATGTGTTGTGTGCAGAGACTATGCTCACAATCTCTATATGTAATTAGAGATAGGTAATCAGTCATTGGAATACCAAAAGATATAGATAGCTAGATTTATAAAATATATACCTGAGATCACAAAATGAATCCACCAGACTTTGGTGTGTTTTAGCCTTCCAAGTGCTTTGGCCACCCAATATTCTGTGTATGAGCAGCAGGGGCGGATGGTGATGTTATGATATTTTTTGCTGGCACTGCGCTTAATGGCAAGCATGGCACGGGTCCATCGGACTGTCATCTTTTGGCACCTGGAGTTGTGAAAACTTCCCTTGCACAAGATTGTAAACAGGTACAGTCATGAGTCATCAGAGGGGAGAGCTTATCCCGCTTGTCATCGGCTACGCTTGTGCCGTGGGCTGCCTGATTTGCTCTGTCTGGGTGCGTGTACTGTACATGTGTGGTAACATCTGTAGCAGCCCGTGACACAAATACATCCTCCTCGCTCCACCGCCCTTGGGGGGCCCTCATGTCCTCACATGAGTCCATGACCATGTGAAGTGGCCCTGACCCCATCTTCCTACCATCTACTAACATGAGCGTACAGTGACACACTTTTTTTGTTGCCCACCCACATCTTTTTCCTTTTTCCCCTAAGACAATTGGTGTTATTCACTCTCTATTGTGGAAGCTGTGTCCATTTCCACGTGTGCTGGCCATTAAACAGAAAAAAGAGGCCGACTAAAAGCATCCCTTTCCTGACTAGCAGGGTCACAATTTGCCTCATATAAACACAGGACACACCTTAGCCCAACAGTCTGCACATATCCTTCTGACCCCCTTACCTCCTAATGTGCTCCTCTTTCCACTCACACAGGATAACCAGCGTCAGTAAAGCTGTCTGCCCTTTTGGTATTTTCATGCAGGGGGATACAATAGAAAAGAGAAAAAAACAAAACATAATAACTCTTTGTGGAGCTGTTCCAGAACTTTTTAGCGGTATTTTTTGTTGAGGGAAAAGTCTTAAAGCGAGCTGAGAGCTGAAGCTGCTGCCTTTTGTCTCCCGACGTGCCTCGCGCTCCCTAGCATCGTCATGACAACAGTGTGTACGCACTAGCTAGTTTGAAAACAATGAAGAAAAAGTGTGCTAGCTGGAAAATCTTCAGACGCTTCTGTGAAAGTTAGAAAACTAGTCCGTAAAGAAAAAACAGAGAGAGAGAGTTGGGACGGGGATAAGAAGAGCCGCGACTGAAATTCCAGTGAAGGACAAGTGCACAAATGTCTAATGGAGACAAAGTACAAAGATGCATTCATTCGCATACCTTCTTGACGGAGATGTCTTTTTTCCTTTTCCCTTCCGAGTCGCAGCTAGCTAGCTACCCCCAGACACTTCACTTTTACGGCTCTGTCTTGAGGATTAAACTTTGCCACGCCGGTAATAACATTTTATAAGCGCATATCCTGTAGCCACTGTGAGCACGGCACGGCGTGTGTGAGGGAACAACGTCCAGCGGTGGTTAACTTCCTCCGCCCAGACTCATTCTTCAACTCCTCTGCCTCGCTCCTATCAACTGGGATGCTTCGCTCCGCCTCACTCGAGCCTGCAGATAAATCACTGGGATCCACAAGAGTTCACCTCACAGGTCTACTTAAAGTCAGGCTGTGTTTGTTACCCCGAAGATGTTCATGGACGTCCAACAAATCTGCATTTCTTTACTGACAACAATGATTTTGCAATGATGAACTAGGATCTTTAATACATTTATTTAACTTTGGTGTACACTTGTGATCACTTTCTGGGCTCGACTGGAACATCATATAATGTTTGAAATGAATGATGACATCAAAAAATTTGTGTAAAAATGCCATGCACTGTGAGCACAAAGGAAAAATATGACTTTATTGTGAACTTGTGAATTATGTATGGTTAATTTCATATACACAAACAGAATGTCCCCCAATTGTATTGGTTTCCTGTGAGAATGTAAATAATATATTGAAACTGCCACTTATTGACTCTAAAAAGAAAAGTAATTAAAAGATGAATTCAGGTGATTGATTGCACAGGGAACAATTATCTTAATAAGAAATTAATGGGTTTTCAGACCTCACCCCGCTATCATGTTATTGAAGTATATTCCTGACCCTGTTGATATTGGCCTTAATCCTTTGAACTTCCCTGGTTCAAACAACCAGGGTGACACCGGCATTAACCATAATCCGGACTCAGTGGAAGTTTCACATGCTACACTTTATCCTAATGAAATTTAAATTTCACCCAAGGCTTGAAAGGAAAAAGGGATTGCATTTGGTCAGTGAAACAATACAGTAAAACGAAATTTTCTTTAAGTTATATCCTGTCAGCAAATACGACCTCACATGGTTGAGGAAAGTTCTCATTATGTTTAATATGGAGATAAAATGCCAAGTTAGGGGGGGAAATGTCCAGAAAAGAGCAATGCTGCATTAAAGTAAATATATGAATATAAAGTAAGCATATTTTACCTATGCCATTATCTTAAAGGTGCACTACATGGTTTTGGTGAAGACATTTTAATCAGAAGAGAAAGATCATCACTGAATGTTTTTATGCCAAAATAAACTAAATAAACACACTGACTTTAAAGGACAACACAGTTTCATACTGTTTTGATTTGTTTATATTTGGCAGACCCTGCCACCTCTCCAGTTTCAGACAGTGTTCTGGCTTGGTTATGGAAAAAAAAAATGTTTCTGAGTTTGTATTATTACCTCATTGGTAGTGTAAATATTACAATTCTGAGTTTGAATTCCTTCTCCAAAACTACAAAGTGTCCCTTCAAACGCACCAATTAAACGTAAACTCATTGTTCAGTACAAAAAACAATAGGGCCTTCAAATATTCAAAGCTTTTTTTAACGTTTGATTACCACTATTGTGATATCATCACCATTTATTCAAGAAGCCTTTGATATGACTTACATCCAGGGTGTAGGCTATTAGAAGTGATAGAACCCAGTGTAAATAGAACTTCATTTTTCCTGTGAAGTCATTCTGCAGGTGCCTCGAAGCAGATGACTATGAGTAAATCATCATGGTAATGTAGTGACTATTAAGAACAATGGTTAAGCTGTAGGCCAGCAGAATGGTCCAAGTCGTCATAATAATAATAATAGTAGCGGGTAGTGAGGGTATTCCATGGTCAGTGTTTTAGTGGCCATCGAGGTAATATACCTCAATATGACAAATGTAATATATTCTGAGGACCAATGCATCCATGGTGTAAGACTGCTTTTAATTTAAGTGCTCCTGACGCCTAGAACAAAATACAGCACCAAATTAAAAATCAATACCCTTGTACCCTTTAGCCATTATAGAAGTGTTATCTTAAACCTCCCGAACCACCAGCTGTAATTGTTTTAAATAACTGCTTTTATTACCATTCACATCCTTTAATTGTAGCCATTTTACATGACTGTCTTTGTCTTGTTTCACTTCTAATGATTTCATTTGATCTATTAAATCAGTCTGGTATGACTGCAAGGTTTTAATGGTTTTATGTAACTGAAAGTTATTTCTCACTATTTTATAAACTGTTTTTTTTTCCTGAGGCTTTTTATTATACTGTTGAGGGAACGTCTTTACTTGGTCTGCATTTCTCTTTGTTGTTGATTTTACTTTGGATTGTTTTGCTTTTTCACCCCCAATGATCTCTTTATTATAAATAAAAAAGCTGATTGATCGATTGATTTGAGGCTGCTGTTCAAGTGCATCGATCACATAAAAGACAACGGATTATAGCATCAGTTACACTTCGTGGTGATGGTGGTTGAAATAGCACTATTTGTGGTATGACATCATATAATATGATATATGTTAAATTAAACATCTGAATAAAATGTCACAAACAGACAAAGTCATTGACTAAAACATTTGAATCAGAATCAGCTTTATTGGCCACGTATGCGTACACATACTAGGAACTTAAAACTGGTTAACACTGCTCTCAGCATATTACACAGAAATGAGCATACAGCAAGGAACAAGGACAAAGAGAAAAGGTTGTTATTAGTGCAAGCAATGTAAATGAAATAAACAATAAATATTGGATAAATATGCAGACATGGGTTGGATGGATTATAAGTGTGTATACATGTACAGTATGTCTACATTATGTACATAATGCAGGATTTTTATTGACAATAATGTGCAGTGAGCAGGATATATATTGACAATGACAGTGCATGATAAATTTGATAAATTGCATCAACACAGAACTCTGCACTGCATAACTACCGTGTAATAGAAGAAGTAGTAATGCCTCCTGCAGTGAGCCAGTTAGGCCTGTTGAATAATGTGTTTACATACTGTATTTATTCAGTCCCAGCTTCACAAATGACTCATAGAATTGGTTGATATCAGACGGTCCCAGTATATAGCCACTAGATGGCCCTAGAGTGCCACTATCTGACAGTGGCCTGCGGGCAAAAGGTGGAATCCACTCAGAGAATTTAAAATAAAGATTTAAAACCTAAGGATATTTGTACAATAAATGATAGCAAAATTAAAAGATAACATTAAATCACGAATTTCGTTGTGTGTCTGTTTTAGTGAGGCGTGATATAAACGTGTTGTTTTTTTATCTGTGTTGGTCAAAGGTGACGACATTCGTACCCGGATATCCTAGTTGAAGATGCCCGTGTTGGAATATGGGAAATGGAGTCTTCCCCCCCTCGCATTCCTGAAGGGACTCTACGTACGTTTACGTGCGCTCCCCAGCGTCAGGCCAGCCGCTGCTGCGCATTTGACGTACGTGCGCTCTGTATTTGCTCCTTGGAGATTCCCCTTCCTTCCTGGGCTGTTTGAGGTAAACCTACGCGGTCGCATCAGTCCCATTAATACCCGACGGAGTGAAAATAAACTGCACCTTGGGGTGTTTTGTCACAGATGACCGGGACACGCATTGGCGGCGGAGGGCGCGAAGCTAAAGCCGGGAGAGGTTACGGAGGCTAAAGTACAACCCGGGTACAACTTATCGTCTCCATGGCTGTGAAAAGTTAACGCGCAGACGACTGAAAAACAGGAATAATTACCCTTCAGCTGACTCGAGGTAAGAACGACCGGTTCGTGAGTGGACTTGGTGGAGCACAGAGCTGTCCGGAGGCGTCCGTAGCGTCGACCAAACGACTGAATAAGAGTGTCTTTGTTTACAAGGTCCCCGGCGTCCTCCGGGCTCGCTCAGTGCTGTCTTGTCTCAATGGGATTTGTTGAGAGTTTTTCATTCTGGCTGTGCTGTTTAGCTAATGTCCGTGCTGGTGACAGGGCTCACACCTCGTCCACAAATAGATCGATTATGTGACAGTGTCTCGTGTCAAACCGTAGTTTCACATAACGACCTGTGGTAGTTAATTTTGATTCCCGCCGCCTCGCTTCACAGAGCTGGATGATACAATAACAACACAGGGGCTCTCTCTCTTCCCTCTCTGCTCGTCTTGTGTCGGTGAGGGGGGGGGCTGGGGCAGGTCAAGAGGGCACGGTCAGGTATAGAGGAACATGTATCCGGAGAGGCTTGCTCATGGACACTTCAGCAGGTTGGATGATGATGTGTGACCCCGAGGCCTGAGGTTAGCTGATCCAGTTGAATGTATGTTTAGAATTGCTATTAAAACAAGACCAAGGCTGGAGTGTTTGCATCATTTGCTAGAGAGTGAACTTGTTCTGCTTTGAGCTTGTCCACTGAGATGGAAAAAAAAGGGTTTCAGACTGTCAGGACGTTTTTGGGCGGTGTCGAATTGACAACTTACAATGTACCGTGAAATCAGCTCACATCCTCACCCCCCCCCCG
>OMLP01013380.1:0-14450 GCA_900302685.1 Spondyliosoma cantharus | reverse complement strand
CCCCCCCCCGTGTCCCTGGAGAATAGAAAATGAAATTCAATCTCTTTCCCTCTCCTCCTTCCTCTCTCTCTCTCTCTCTCTCTCTCTCTCTCTCTCTCTCTCTCCCTCCTTGGCACTGACTGTGTCAGCAGCTGTGTCTCTGGGTGCTGACTTGCAGAGGGACAGGTGGCCCTCGGACAGGTGCACGATTAACAAAGGGGCACAGTTCCCTCTGACCTCAAGTCTGGTTTACGTGCATACTTTTTTTCTTTTGGTTACACATGGGTGTAGTTTTTGCAATCTGTGCAAGCTGCTTTAGTAAGAGTTATTTCTGCGGTTACGCTCACCTTGTCATTGCGAGTGCCGAGCCAATAAACACCCTGCATGAGCATTTCATAACTTAACACAAGTGAGCTGTTTGTGCCTAGCTTTGTGTATGACGCAGGCATTCTTGACAGCTCCAGTCATGCACTCCAGGGCTGGGGTTGGAAGTCTACACCAGGCCAGCAACCAACGGCTACTCTCATTATAATTTCATTATTATTAAAGGTTTTACCCAAAAATGATAATTCATTCTTCATCTACTCTCACCCATGCAGATGGAAAGTCGGATGAAGTGTCATAGCCCACAAAACATTTCTGGAGCTTCACAGCTAAACAGCGTTGGAGCATTTGCCGATCAAAAAGCCAGTCAAAAACTACGAGATCCCAAATTGATATGAAAACACATTATTTACAACCTCTTTAAAGCTAAAATCTTCACTTTAGCTGCTAAGCTAAAAACATTAGGGCAGAATCAGCTGGAAGTAGGTGCATTAGCTCGACCCAAAGTTGATGGTGTAAATGTTGTCTTTTCAAATCAACGTGGGAACGCGGGGATGCCGGATTTCACCGGTGTAGCTGTATTGAGCCATTAAGTTTTGTTTTTTGGTATTTTTTTAAAACAAGTCATGTCACCCATCTTCTTCAGTTGTTTAGCAGAAAGCTGCAATGTTGTTTGGCTGTGAAACTCCAGAAATGTTATGCAAGACTACGAAACTTCACCTGACTTTCCATCTGATTTTCGGGGTAAACTTATCCTTTAATCGAAAAAGTTTTCAGTCTATGAAATGTCAACATCGTCACACTTTCCTAGAGAACCAAATCGACTTCTTTGAATTCCTTCTCTTGTACAACCTTCAGTCCAAAACCGAAAGACTGCTATCACAAATGACAGCGAAAAGCAGCAAATCCTTACATTTCGGAAGCTTGAACCTTGTTTGTTGCTTGACATTTGTTGGCAATGCGCTCTTTAGTAAAGTGACTCATAGTTTCAACTCTGTGACACATGTCAGGCTGTTCTGTTTCCCTGGAATTTAAAAGGAAGTCAAGTTTACCAGACAAACCAGTTTCAGTCTCAACACACTGAAGAACTCACCCTCACAGCTGCTTTGACTTCCAGACAAATGACTTTCCACGCAGCCATTCTGCCATTCTCCATTGTGGTTCATGGATAATGGTTAACCCACTTTCCTTTTAACGCAGCAAGAACGCATAGAAAAATATATGATGCGGCCATTTTTGGGTGGTGCAGTCAGACTTTGTGGTTCAATGCGTTGAGCCGCTGGTGAACGGTGTGAGTTCAGGGAGATGGGGAGGGTTGAGAAAAGAGGTCAGCAAAGTGATCTGAAGTGGAAGAGAGCGGAGAGGAGATGAGAGGAGAGGAGAGGGAAAGTTTGAAGGCTTATCTCGGTAATGTGCAGGGACAGTTGAGCAGTCATGAGTGTTAGTAGTCACCCTGGTCCTCTACTTAACCCTTCACTGTCCTCCCCTGGCATTGACAATTTACTGTGGCAACCCTCTCTTGAGAAAGAATAAACACTGAGGCTGTCACACAGTTGTGTAAGTGTGACATGTGCAAACTGTTTTCCCAGGATGAGCATGCCTCATCCTGCCCATGCAGTCCGGATCTGACACCCCATCACTGGTCAGAACCCTGGGATCTCCTCCACATACACTAATGTGTGAGTTCTCCACGGCTCCGACTCGGTTGGGTTTTTTATTTAAAATCTCTTGAACACAGCCCCTCCGGTTCGCCTCTGCTCGCCCTGGCCAGCGCGCATGCGCCCTGCTGACACTCCAGTAATCCGCTGTTAGGAGGAGATTGCATCCTCGTCCACTGCGCTCGTGCTATCAGTGAGGGGAGAATTGAAAAGCCCGTGGAAATATTCATGACGGACACATAATGGGACCATAACGTGACCAAATTGATCCGCTGAATGCGGGACGGAGCGTGTTTACGGGAGCCGGGGCGAGGATGCCTCCTCACGCTAAAGACAACACGGCTCAGCTGCGTCTACAGCCCAAAACGCTGTGGGACTGAGATGAACGCAGACTGGGATGGACCCGGCGGAAGATGGTGAAATAAGCGATTGAGTGCTCCTTCCTGGACGAGACCTCCTCGGGTATTTCAACACGATACTCTGCCCGGCAGCCTCTTTGTGGACACGGATCACTCTTGTGTCTTTTTTTGTTGCAATATCTGTGTTTATTTTTGATCACGCACTGAATCTGGAAGCCTGAACTATACGTTTTATGGAACACGTGATATCTGCGTTGACCGCCTCAGGGCTTTTCTTTTTCTTTTACAAGCTGTCGATACTCGCCAAAAACGCATGCAAATGTAGTCTCTCCGCCTTGACAGCGTCCCTGGAATGATTCCCTCCAGCTGCCTCGCCAGCAGAGACTTGCCATGCCGTGGAGGGAGGGGAGTCCGCAGGAAAATCCCAGCGCAAGTTGATAAACTAGACTGACCGGCCTGGGCGGTGGGATCAGACAGAAATTAAGCCTCTCACAGACAGCGGACACTGGGATCATCTCCTCGTCCTTGCTGTTGGCAGCCCGAACCGAAACATTTCCTCTGGGGATCATACACTGAACTCAAGCCTGAAGTTTGGACCCGACAGGGCAGCTCTGTTTAAAACTCCACCACCCAGCACTCTGAAGTTCACGTGAGTCTTTCTTCACGTGGAAATCCCAAATCCTGCAAATGCCAGAAGTGGTCTAATCTGTGAGAAAAAGGCTTTTCGAAACATGACGTTTGGTCCAGTGGGAGAACAGCAGCTGGGCTGTTTTACTGGTAAACTTCGCCAGCAGCTGTTAGTCAGCCTGGATGTCTGAAAGATGACACTTGGATATTAGCATACTTGTAGTTTTGCCAACACCCCTCCCAGGAAATGCGATGCATTGATTTCCCTCCTGTGCCCGCATTGTAAATAACTCTGTGGATGTATTTTGTGTGAATTTCACTCCATGGCAGTATCGATCACTATAGGCTGTCCCCGGTGTGTTTTCATTCACTTCTTCAAGCTTAAATCTTCCAGAGGCGTCCCGTTTTGAGAATGCAGATAGAGAGAGAGTGTGGACGATTCTGTTTCCGCACGCACCTTTCCCCTGATTGGACTTTCTGAGCATGTGCGAAGGAAAGGGGAACCAGGCATGAGACTGCACAGACTGAGGAGATGTGTCGCAAGGAACGCAGGAGGAATCACGAGTGGCACTATGGAAGACGCGGTACAGAGTGTTACCAGCTTAAAGTCAACAAGAGAGAGAATTACCATTTGCCTTTGCTGTGAGAAAATTGTGTTTCCTCCCGCCTGAGAGCTGAAGTTGAATCGACCCTCCACGAATCAAATTACTATTTGGATTGAGAATTGGTTCCCCCCGTGCACTGTGGGATATCCACCCTGATCTGCATACTTGGCCACCTGCAAGTTCCATTTTTTGAGTGCCCTCATCTTTGATTCCCCGTTGCTGTGTTTTTTTATTTGTTGTTACTGCAGCACCCTCAGAGTTCAGTTCTTCCTATTTACAGCAGAAAGTTATCAACAGCGAAAAAACACATGATAAGGGTTGATGTCGTGCTCTAAACAACCCCTTTAGGCTCTCTCTAATCAGGGTATCCAATCTCAGTATCTCTCACTGAATACAACTGTGGATCCCTTGTTAACTTTTGCGCTCTTGGCAAAAACGAAACAAACAGCACCCCCCACCCCCTCATCAGAGTGCATTCAGAGACTAATTTCCTCTCGCTGTGCTGCGGCGATGGGGAGCTCAGCCTCGTCTCTCACTGCGGAGACAGAGTCAGACCATGGCTTCCGCAGCACCCCGTACCCGTCGTCACCCCCTGTGGGCTGGCTCAGGAACAGCCACAGCAGCCCGGTGTGGGGCACCACCTTCATCACACGCCAGCAGCAGCCCCCGCTGCCTCACCGAGAGCGCAGGTAAGAGCCAAGTCTCGCCACCCCAGCAGGGTGCCAACACATTTCCCAGTCGAGTGCGCTTGGGGCACAGAGCGGCGGCGGCTGGCCCGACTTGGCCTGGGAAGTCGCAGGAGGGATGAGACGTGGTGGGGCTGTGTTACACAGGAACGCTGTCACTCAAAGCAGCGGGTGAAAGCGTACCGAGTGGCTTTATTTTGAGGCTCTTGTGTTGTTGTTTTCACTGGCATCAGTATTTGGGTGATATGCACTTTATATATCGTAAACTGACACCATACACTTGAGAGCTTCCTATTTTCTCTTTCACAGGCGTTTAGAAACACTTACTGAGGATTCAGTAACCTCACCGTGATGGATCAAATCCCCTGTTTCATCAGAGCTTATCTAATCAAAGCCTGCATTTTGATGTTTTTCTATGATGCACCCAAAACCTGGCTAAGCCGGATTTGTAAACCGAAATCCCACCCCATTGGTTCCTCTCAGCACTGCTGTACAGTGTGTGCAACACTTCATGTGGCGCTGAGTGGATTGCCTGGGCACATAGATTGACCTGACCTCTGTGAACCCAGTGAAAACCAGCCTGAGGGGTAATTAGAAGATGAATTTTTTGGTTGTGGAAGGAAGATGAGCTTTGATTCCGCTTTGTTAATTTGGGACATGATTCAAAACAGAGCGGATAAAGAGAGTTCGTTGAGGGCATCTGGGTAAGTGTGGCTTCACTGCGGCGCTGTTTCACTCATCTACAGAAAACCCCTTACCGTGAACAGAGGCGCCTTAGTTTGATTGGTTGGAACACCTATTAAGAGTTTCTCTCAGAGCAAACTCCAGAGCCAGCAGCAGCTGTGTAATTGAGCGAGGTGCTCTATTTGGAGAAGAGACGTCCATTCGTATAGACTGTTTTGCCAGTATTGACTGCAAGAAACAAAAGAAGATGCATTCAGTGACTGTATGTACAAGAAAGATCGCTGCAATAATCCATTGTTCCAGTCATTGCCTTCTGTCAACATAGTGAAAGGCTCGATTTGAATGTGCAGCTCATCCAGCAGTTATGACTGACTCCTTCTTTCAAAAGATGATCCTCTCAACCGCCCTCACACAAACTTGTTTAGAAGCGTTTCCAGTTTTCCTTCAGCTTTTTCGGTCATGCCTCCCGCAACGAGAACAGGCAGTTGATATCGACCGCCTGTAGTGTATTGAAGTTGTTGCTGAGTCACTCGGGGCATCATGGGCCGGTTGTTAGTTATTGATTTTCAGAGAGCCCGATCACATTTCCCCACAATGGATGTCATTATTTATTCAGCATCGGTCTCCAGTCAGGCTTTCATCTTTCTTGATTCCTGCCCGCCGCTGTCAATGCTTTCCTTCCAGTTGCTCTACATTTAATGGTTAAGGCTGTTGTGGCTTCCATTGCTTACTCTTCAAATAGTTATCAAATGCAGATGGAGCTCGTTGGTAGGCGTTGCTTTCATCAGCCATGTCTCCATGCATGAATGAAGCTCAAGTATAGGTCATACTGTCAGTGTAACTTTCCTTCATACAGTCATCTTGTTTTTTATTCAACACACTCTTCCATCGCATTCATGCATCTCTGTAGTAGCAAGCCTCTGCCTCCATCACCAATCAAACTACACCCTCAGTCAGCTGAGCACATAAACACATGCACACACTGTATGTACAATACACACAAATTTTAGTCTGCTTCTCGAAGGCAAAGAGGAACGCACGCACACACACACGCGACACACACACACACGCGCACACACACCATCCTGACAATAGATGTTTTAGAAACACTGTGCAGTAGCACTTGGAACATGCCCTCTTATCTACCCCCACTCGCTCTCTCTCTCTCACTCACACTCTCTCTCACACACACACACACACACACACACACTCACTCAGTCTTATGCACACATACACACCGCTGTGTGAGCCTAACAACGTTAGGCAAGCTTTGCCGAGCGGTGACAGAGCATGAAATATAGAAACAACAGAACACTATGAGCCCAGCTTAACTTCAGCCGTTCTCATACAGTTTATTCGGTAATATATTGCCCGACGAAAACGTTTGCTCTCCCTTGTTTTTCTTAGCCCCGAGACTGCAAGAACAGTCTTGTCCTTGGGTGATTTCAATTTGTTTTCATCCAGCAGGGCCCCATTGACTTTGGGAAGTGTTTTTGTGCACACTGAATCAGTACTTCCACTGTGAAGGTTCACGCGAGACAACAAGGCACTCAGCACACAAAGACGTGCAACAGGAGGTGTGGCTGTGTGAGCTGTAATTTTTCATAACTGCGGAATCTAAATCTTTTCTACGTCTCGATAGCGGCACAATGGAATTTTATCCCAATGCTATAATTACCTCAGCCTAGGAGTTTATGTTTTTGCCCTGATCCGTTTGTTTGTTCGTTGTTTTTTCAGCAGGATTACATGAAGTCTATTTGGATGGAGGATGGGTTTTGGTCTAGAAAAAAACTCATAGAGTTTTGGTCTGGATAAAGAAAGGGATCCAGGAATTTAGCAAGATACGCACAATGTAGTTTTGGAGAAGAAATTCTAACCCATATCTGAATAAACAAGCTGTTCTCAGAGGAAAATAAGGTCCCCAGAACACCATTTGAAGCTAGAAAGGTGGCAGGGTCCGCCAAATATAAACAAAGTATAACTGTATGAAATTGTGTTGTCCTTTAAATTGAGTTTGTTTATTCAGTTCATTCAGTCATGAGGCACAATGAAGATATTTCTCTTCTAACAAAAATTTCGTCCCCAAAACTTTAGTCCACCTCAGTTAATAATACATGGATCTGGATGAAAAAAAACTTGTAGATTTGATGCTGATCCAAATAAAAATCCAGATGTAGCGGATTTAACTATATTTCACTTGATATTGGATTAGGCTTTATTGTATTAAAGGGGACTGATGGGCTATGGCAGAAGTATGCGCTCCACTGAGTGCCTTTCTAGTTGTTTATGTTAACAAATGTGACTGCCCTGGTTTTTGCCTCAGCCCCATATTGCTTGTGTGTTACTTTGCACATGGCCTTTGCAGCCTCGAGCCCTTAAAGTGAGCGTCTGCTGCTCCCTCCTGAGTCGATCCCACTCTCCCCACTGCCCCAGCATGATGGATGATGGTGTTTATCGCTGCTCCGTTCCACCAGCTCTCCTCCCTTTTAATTGGATTAAAACTGGTCCACTTGGATTCGACCGGCATGGTCACTGGCCGTGTTTATGTCTGAATTATATCAGCGCGTCCTCCCTCGCTTATTGCCCGTCTGATGAAGACAGGGCCGCGTCAGGACAGTCACCGAGGCCTCCAGAATAGATTTGGCACGCAGGCTTTGACTCACAGTGTGGCTGTCTTTGGAAAACAGAGCACTGATGCAGCGAGAAAATAAACTAGCCTATTGGCACTGCAACTGACAAACTGATTACAGATTCCCCCACTCTTGTTGCCATGGAAATCCGTAGCATATGTTCAGTAACCTAATTCATCGGAGCCTAGACAAGACCACACATGGTAACCTGGAAGCCTCACACACAGAAAGAAACCTGTGTGGGTAAATTGCACCTCGGGAGAATGCCATATAACCTGCTGATTATTCATGTCAATGTTTAGTGATGTCCGATAGAAGCCAGTGAGCTAGAGAAACCTCATGGTAACAGTAAGTAAAACTCTACTTTGCGATGCCTGTCTGAGAACTTCCCCTTTGGCTGTAGCGCTGCTGTGTCAGCACTACTCTTGCCCTCCAGGTTTGGGTGCCCGCAGGAACTCTGCTTAAACAGGGCGGCAGGGTACCCCTGCCATTTCTACCCCCTCTCCCTTCTCTTCCAGTTTTCGGTGCTTCCTGCCGGCTTCCTGCCGGCTTTCCTGCTTGCTCTCGCTTTGCACTGCGCTACTGATGTCTCGCTGAAACCCAGTCAGACAGTTTCCTCTGTTTAAAGATTCAAATGTCCAAAGCTGTCTCCACCGTTGACAGATTCACTCATCAAAAATGAGCACTGGTCGTGAAATATTAACAGAGGGCGCAGCTAGAGGTCAGAAGCTATTGTTGTTCTTTCCCTTTTTTTTCTCCTTCTCCTAACCGATGTTTGCATTCGTCCAGAGACCCATTCAGGAGAAAGTCCACATCTTACTTTGATACTAAATCTAGGCTATAAGGCCTGGGTTATGAGGTGTGTAATCACCTGGGCAGGGCTGACATAAAGTAAGGCTGCGGATATGATTATTGTCATTATTGATTATTCTGCCCATTATATTTTAGATTAATCATTTAATATATAAAATGTGACTCTTTCAAATTGCTGCTTTTGTCCGACCCCCAGTCCAAAACCCAAAGATTCTTAATTTAGTATCATGAATGACAAAAGAAAAGCAGCAAAACTTTATATAAAAGGTGTAAGATTTTTTTTGTTTGTTAAAGGGTTCAAAAATTAGAAAAAAATTAGAAACGGACCGTGACCTGTAACCAGCTAGCCCCTACGAGTCCAGACAGATTTGGCTAATAGCTACATGGTTAACTAATCTTAAATAATCAAATTGAAGCAACAGTCGGCAGCACTTAGCGCTTACTCCTTTGTGATCGGACTAGGAATTTGACAGGTGACCAATTCTTACAAATTTGCTCCTTTTAATGGAGCTGGAACCAGCAAATGTTTGACAATTTTGCTTGAAAATAGATCAAAACGATAAATCGATGATCAAAAATAATTGACATCTAAGTTTTAATTGACTAATTGTTGGCTCTACATATGAACACTGACAACAGAAATGAACTCTCTTGAACTCAACTTTATAAAAATCCTAACCAGACTGACATTTAACATTGAAACAATGTCACCTTTGTTTCCACAGCATCACACCCTTCTCCTAATGATCCATTTTCAAAAGAGGGAATATACTTATTCAGCTTTAAAAAGTTGCTCCTCGTGTATAGCCTCAGCGATGCTTATCAGAGGAATTTCCCGGCTTGAGGGCAATTTCCAAAGACTCTTTGTCCATTTTATTTGTTTGCAGTCTTTATGCCAAAGCTAAACACTTATTATAAATCTACTCTGTCTCCATATTCAGGCTCAAAAAAAGTGTCTCTTTCCCGATTATCTCACCGTATTCTCCCCTGTGACTAAGGCTTCACTCACTGTCACCAATCCCTTCTACCACGTCACCAAGTCTCAGCGTGTCACAGTAGACTCTTTCTCTGCAGCTAAGGTCTTTGCTCTAGATACTCGCCTCAGATAAGCAGCAGTCGTGGCTCAGCCCTGTATTGTTTGCCGTAACAAATTAATTCTGGAGAGCTGTTAGGCTTGAGTAATGAGTCATATTCATGCCACAACACATTACCTGGCAGGTAGAAAAAAAAGAAATAATCCTCAAATCTTTGACCCTTGACTCATCAGCTCCTCTGAAAGACAGCGAGAAATGCTTGCTAGAGGGAGAATTACTTTAAATTAAAGCGGTTGCTCTGATCTCGCAGAGCAAGAAAAAAACCTGAAGTGATAAACAAACCTTTTTGCTAGTAAAACTGCAGACGGGCTGCAGTCATTACTTGGTAAATTCTCAGTTGGGTTTCTCATGTGTGGTAATGTGGATTGTGTGAAGGTTGCTGATCTAATCCCCATCACTGAAGTTTGCCGTGTGTGCTCAGATGCAGCAGAATGTTTCAACATTCATTATCCCCCTTTTTACAGCTCGTCTGATGCAGGGCACACTAGCCTCCGATAAGTCTCATTTCTTTATAACAAGCTCTGCTCTGTTAAACAAGACCACCACTCAGCCAGCATTATCGTCCTGTCAGCCTGAGATGATTGCATGGATGAGGAAAAAGATATTTAAAAGGCACAAGCGGTAGTGTCAGTGCTCTGAAAAACCTTGGGTAATGCCCTTGCAGCTGGTAGAAATTAAAAGGTATGCAGCTATTAAGCCAGTTCATCATGGAGGACACAATAACCAAGATGTTTTTCTAACAAACATTTTATAAGCTGCGGTATCTACATCCCCTGTTCTCTCCCTGCTTTCACACAGGAGTGACTCATTTTATTTGAGTGTGTTTGTGTGGGGGGCTACAGATGGAAGCCTGGTCTTACCAAGGGAGGTCCACACAGTCAGGCTAGCTCAAGTTATCCAGCATCACACAGTTTATTAGTAATTGCTGGTAACTGATGCAAAGCCCTTTGTCAAGAAGTTCAAGGACAGATCAACAAATCTAGTATAACACATTTAATATGAGATGTGATAAAGCTCTTCATTTCATTGGGGAAAGTAGTTTTGTAGTTGTAAAAAGTAGTAATATTAATAGCTAACTAAGAGACACGTTATAACTTGGACTGAAATGTCAGGAGGAAGCAAAGAGAAAATAGGCCTCACGTCAATCTACTAGTAACTTCAGGTGCCTTAGGAAACATAATGAAAACAGTGAGGCTAGCAGGGATTACTGGGGGAAAATTAGTTTTGCAGCTCAAGCATGAAGGCAAGGTAGTATCTGATTATTTTGAAATGCCCTGTAGACTATAGCCAGACCTGAATAGCCAATGAATTTCTCCATTTGCACCACTGAAACACGATATTGCATTATGGATAGTTCTGTTTTGGGTCAAGCTTCACATCATTCATGTTGCATTTTTTCAGTCTTTCACCCAGGAAAGAGCCACGTAAAGTAGTTTGTCCAATCAGCATAGCCATCCATAGCCTCTGTTGATGTTTACCTAAGATAAGGCTTGTCAATAAGGTTATGTAAAGTACAAGACACTGAACCATCAAAATTATTTTTACCACTGTTATTTTAAGGGGAAAAAAAGTTATATAAAGTTGCTTTCAATACAACGATCTGAATGATTCACCTAAAAAGTTGATCGGGGACGCCTTCAAGATTGAACACAATCTGAAATTGTCAGATTGCCCTCCTCTAATCTGCAGTATTGATAATTTATTAAACTTCACTGACTCAATTTAAATCTCTTTAAATTGCTTTGCCCAAATGTTCAATTGCTAATTATCTAAAACTGTATATCCACATCTGATAACACACCATTGTAAATGAACAATAATAATTTAAAAAAATTCACTGTTTGCAAACATTGAAATGCTTTATAAACATTAAGTTGCAACTGATGTTTATATTACTGTGTAAATGGTTAATGAATACTGTGTAGTTTATCTATAAACATCATTTGGATGGCCAATATCAAAATTGAAGTTTATAAATCTTGACAATTGCTTAATATATGGTTTATAAAGCATTTAATTGTTTTTTTTAACATTAAAATAACTAACAACTAACCTTCAATCATCGATACATTAACCATTTATTAATGATGGATATTATTAGGTGTCAACCAACTGATGGGCTAGTTAGCTAACCGTTTATTTGGCATGTACTGCATGTGGCTTTTACTGTGATGTAATGTGCGCAAGCCACACATTACAGATGGGAGTCTGTTTTTTTGTCTGCCAAGTATGTTCTCATAGCAATTAACTTGGTTTGTTTCAGTCATAAGCACGCAGCATGTTCGTACACAAGATGAGAAGTGTGGAAGTGTAATATATTTGTTATCAGATATCAGTCTGTTGGGCAATAGGAGTAAACAGTGAACAATATGTTGGGATCAAGGCGTTCTGTATTGCTATACTGTCACAGCCGAGGCTTTCAGAAACCTTGTGTTTTGCAGAATCTTTAAAGCACAGCCAGTCACAAGATGAACTGTCATGGAAACCCCTGACACTCACTGCACACTGCTGACTGACAGCCGGGCCATGTGTTATATAATATCTGTGAAGCGCTGACTGATTCCTTTTGTGTTTTAGCTTCGTGTGGTGTCAGGATTAATTCATTAGACTGCCACTTGAGCGTTTGAAGTGTTGATGAAGAATTAATAGTATTGCATTTTTTCACCTAAGTACTTCTGGTGTTCATTCTTTATTAATCATGTTTGTTGCTTTACATGCTTTACTGTCATGTTTAGTCATCAAGGAAAAAGGATTGCCAACATCAACAGACATGCCAGCTGCTTTCCCGCTAATAGTCAGTTTGGTGGTGATGCTTGTTGTATGTGTTGAATGTTTAAAGCAGATACAGTCTGCCTCCAGTGGCCAGGCAGGTTACCACGCTTTCCCCTAAGGCCTGGGCTCAGGGCCAGCCTTAGAAAGGCAGTGCTAATGACTGTCGCACAAAGGCCAAATGTCTCACAGCGACGCAGGGAGAAGCTGGCGAGACTCGGCTCACTTGATCTCGTAACAGAGTTCAGTATACGGAATGAATCCAAGTAGCCAGCCATAGGTGGTCTGAAAACGCAATCAGCAGTGCCTTTGCAGACTTTCTCTAGCCTGAGCATTTCTTTTAAACCTTACTGGCCTGAAAACTTCCTTGCTGCCATCTCAAACCAAATAAGAACCAAGGAGATGTTATTTTAAAGGGAAACCCCTGACTCCTTTGCATGCTACTATCAAGGTTCATAAACTCTAAAAGCTGTACTTGAATAGTGATGAGCCCCTTGCACAATTTACAGCATTAATTCTCTGAATCTCTTTCATGTCTGAGCAAAATTGCTATTCATAATACCCCTAACTGAATAGATATTGAATTGTGTTGAATCAGAGATTGAATCAAATCCAAACTGTGTGAATTGCAATAGAGTCAATTCTGGAAATCAGTGGCGATACCCAGCTCTGCAAGTATCAAGGAAATGTCATTGCTGGCAATCTGTGCTCTGATGTCTTATGTATCAAAGATTGAAAGCACTTGTTTTGCTTAATGAAACTGATGTTGCAATAATGTTGACAAGACACTGATGGCCATGTTTGATAAATCTTTTATTCAGTCAGTATTGTATTTTTTATGATTTATTAGTTTGGAAATGAAAATGTAAGAACACGCATGAGTTTGATTTATGCTTCTACGTTGAATCTACGCCCTATCTACGGCCTAACCTCTGTGTAAATGCATGCCCTACACCATAACCTATGCCATATACGTGCACCTCCCCAGAAACCGCTCATCGCAGCAACGCTGACGGCAATGACTGTAATGCGTCCACTTGATAGAATCGCATTTTCGAGCCATTGCGACCTGTAGTTTCCCCAGTAAACGCACCGCCCTCTTCGACTGTTGCTTCAGCTCTTCATAGAGCCTACGTGCAACAATATTTCAGCCTTTAGCCAGATTGTGAGGTGTGACCACACTGTGACTGCCTGGTTCAAGTAACCCCTCGACTCTGCATTGTTTGACGAGGGATGAGAGGAAGGCTTGTTTATTTGAGTTTTTCTTGTTTATTTTTATTATCATTTATTATCTGAACAGGAACAGAATATGTACTGGTCAGTAACACAGTTTGCTCACTCACAGCACACTACAAAAGGACAGCAAGGAGTAGCTAGCTAGTGTAGAAAGTGCATTATGCCGTTATTTGAACTTTTCAGCACTTATAAAGCACCGCAACCCACTCATTACTCTTCTCATGGACATTTGCATAACCCATAGCGCAGATATGCTCATACAAGGGCCAAATGTTCACCGATACACATTAATTATAACAGCGTCGCGCTCATCAACTCACCTCAGGCACATCTCTCATTGAGTGGCAATGTTTCAAACCGGTGCTGATGGCATTTGTTTACCACTACACAAATGCATGGATGTCAAAATTATGGAATCTGTTCAAATTATTTAAGTGACGAGCCCTGCAGAAACTTCACACCATCCTTTTGGATGTTGATCACCCACTATAAGTCCCAGTTTTTACACTCTGCCCCTAGGTGCCGTAAAGGTGAGTAAAACAAATAGATACAAGCGCTCATTTTGTTCCAACAGCTATTGGCTTGTTGAATACGACCTTGAACTTTATGCTTCACTGAAATGAACTTTAGACAACAACCTACTGCAAAATGTTTTTGTTTTTTTTAACATTGTATTGTCCTTTGTCATTTCACTCTTGTCTGTGGATCAATTGCACTCTGGGCCCATAACAAGGCTGAAGTTTTGGTCCATGTCACACGCCTGTTTTCTCATTTTCACTGAGAGTTGTGGAGCTCTTACACCTTATAATAGTCCGCTGAACTGCCCTGTGATTGTCTTACACCCAGTGAAGCATTGAGAAATCAGCCAGGGGTTATTGATGCTCTTACTTGAGTGAATTCAGACTAGGAGCAGGCACTTTATGGGCAGCAGGCTGCATTGAATTCCTCATTGCAAAAAGATGGGTTTTCTAGAGGTGAGGCTCCCC
>OMLP01013379.1:0-22234 GCA_900302685.1 Spondyliosoma cantharus | reverse complement strand
GAACCAGGCTTAGATGTGTGGCTTTAGACATTTTCTGTGTCAGGTGGAGCTGGGACTGTTTTTCAGTTCTGTGTTGTGCTGGGCTGGACTGAGATACCAGAGTCGTGTTGTTGTGCTGGCCTCGGCGGGCCTGTGTGGTGGATGCTGCTGCTGCTGGTTTACGGTGGATCTCGGGTGGTCTCTTAGTGGCCGTCGTGAGTTGTCAACATTTCCTCTGCCCTCCGGTGCAACTCCAAGGCCGTGACGGTGCAGATGTCCTTGGGGAGTTCTGATTTCCTCCGCATCAACGGGCGCTCTCTGCGCTGGTTTCTTTCGATCTGAACAAATGGAGATAAGAGAACGTTCAGCACCAGCACACACTTTAACCCTTCTTTACTCTCGTTTCACTTTACAGTCTCTTGTCTGCAAAGGTGAACAGAAAAGTCTGGACAACCACATCTAAAAAGCACCCCAGTATTCACTACAACAGTCCTAACCTGTGTGGCTTCCTCCTCCATTGATTTCTTTAGCGCATTGACGTCATCTAGCAGCGGCCCGTCTGTCTCCATGTCCATCAGACCGTCTGGACCTCCTGAGTCGATGTAAATCAGAAACTGTACAGAGAGAGAAGAAGAGGAGGGGAAGAAGGGTTAAAGGCACCACATCACACTCAGCCACTCCCGCTTCTCCATTTTTTTTCTCTATCGTTGCATTCAAAGGCTGCAGTATAATGGATATTTGTTGTAATAACAGAAACATAAAATTGGCTTGAAAGATCACAATTACTGAAGCGTCAGTCACCCAGTAAGAAGATGTCAATATTAATATATTACTCGGTTAAAATCTCTTTCTCTTTTCTTTCTTCTTCTTCTTTCTTTCTGCTCACCTGTGGGTTTGACTTTGCGAGATTCTCAATCTTAATCCACGCTTCTTCTCTCTCTTTCCATTTGGCTTTCTCTCTGAAAATCCCAACAAAGCAGACAAAACCATTAGAGACGGCATCGGGAGGAAATATTTACACAAAGACACATTGACGTCACAAATCTGTTATGTTCAAAGCATTTATGGCCCAGTTTACATCTTTAAATTACTCGCCTGCGTAGTCATGTTTTCCATTTCTAAAGATGTTTGTACGACCTTTTCTATGACGTGGGTGACTGTGTAATAAGACCAAGAGAGCTGTGGCTGCGCTGCAAGACTCTTTTGAGATTTTTGATGTCACTTACTTGCTTTTCTCTGCCCTGAACTGTTGGGTGCAGTCGTCGAACAGCTTCTGGTTCATCTCCATGAAGAGTTTCAGGGCATTGTAGATCAGCCCGTGGATCGTCCTGCACACAGACAATGATTACCACGGGTCAGTTGATTTACGGACTTGGTGGAGAAACAAAGAGATAGACCCGAGGGAAGGCCCGGGTGGTGACTCACTTGTTCCAGTGGGTTTTGGAGTTGCGGTAGAGAGATGGGAACATGATGGGAAGGATCTTGGCGGCGTTGTCACTGATCAGGCTCATGATGTACTCATTGTTCCAGTAGTACAGAGCTCGTTCTGCTACCTAGTTTGTGATAGTTTACAGCGGTGTTACATTACAGAGACATCATTAGATGTGGCAAAGAAAAGAAACGCGTGCCTAACGAACTAAACCGCGTGTTATTGTGTACTAGGATGATGTCAGACCTGAAAGTGAGGGCTGGACACACACTTGGCCAACTGCCTGAAGAGGGGCTCCATGACTTTGACGAACTCCGAAGGCTCAATGACGTCCAGGATCTCCTCCAGTTCATTGAGGAACATCACCTCTTTTGGACTGTGTGTCTTTGGCCAGTACTTTAACAAAGCCATTACCGTCTGCACACACACAAAGGACACACGGCTTATTAAAAAAGAAAAAGGAGATTGTACGGACATCTAATTTGTCCGACTAATAACGGACAAGGCAATCCTGAAGAAATCATTTGGATTTGAAAAATCACACTGCAAGTCTAGTCTATGAAGGAAATTTGAAGAAAAAAAAAAACAGACTTTGGCAATGGAGTCCTTGGATTCAAACAGCCACTAACTGATCGTGAGCAGACAGGATATCGAGGGGAAATTCAATCAACAATATTAACGACACAACCCCGTTAATAAATCGTATCTCACCGGTTCTGTGAGGGTGCTATCCTTCTCTAAGAACTGTACCACGCAGTAGGCCAGCTGAGGGAGAAACAGGACATAACGTTTCAACACTGCAGCACTGTAAACACCGATATCAGAAGACTTTGTTTATTGTTTAAAGTATAACGATATTAAAGACAATATTTAAGGGGTTACCTGTGGGTGATATACACTCAGAGACTTGACTTTGTGTAACGGCAGCAGAACTTTCAGCAGGAATATCTTGTGCTCTTCTTTCAGTGGTAACGCAAATCCGTTGATTATGCTGTGAAAAGAAAAGTGTTCATTAAATAAATAAGTGCTGGAGTTGTACGTAAGACTAATGGACTCCAGAGACAATCATTCTACTACTGAAAAAAACATTAATGGAAATGAACTGCAAAAAAAACACCGTGAACCGTAAACAGCAGAATTTTTTTTTATGGGTGCACCTCTCAAAAATATCTTACCTGCCTAATATTTCCAGTAATTCTGCTATTCCATTATGGTGTTCGGTCTCATAAATGAACCTACAAAACAGCAACACAGTGTTACATTGAACAAAACACTCCACGTTAGTCACAAGGACAACAGGCGCTAATGTGTCACTAATGTACCTCACTCACCTATAAAATATGTTATTAATCTGTTTCCTAATGTACGCTCGCAGGCCCAGGAACTTGCCATAGATGCGATGAAGAGTGGTCTTTAAAAAATCTCTTTCCCTGGGGTCTTCACTGTCAAACAGATCTAAGAGCTGCACACAGAAAAAACAGGATTACTAAGAATTACAAATACGACCAAATACAAAGATCTATAAAGAAACACACTCAATCATCGACTAAATGCAACCAAAATGATCAGTATACGCTCACCTGCATTACAAACTTCTGGTCAATATACTTTTTGGCTATGTTTGGTTGAAAGTCTGGTGACTCTAAGAACCGTAGGAAGAATTCATAGACAAGCTGAGGAGAGAAGAGAAGAGGTTACAAGACTTTGATATACTGTCATCAGTTTACAGGAAAGAAGCAAAAGGTCTCAGTGCGTCTGTGTACCTGGAGATGTGGCCATGCCGCCTCTAGCGTCGGCTCATCTTCCTCTGGGTCGAACTCGGCACCCGTGGGGTTGGATGATGGCGGCAACGTCCTGAACATGTTCACAGCAAACTGGGGAGAAAAAAACAGAGACGGGTAGGTCAGCTCAACAATCCAGTGATCATTCAGTAAACACAAGTAATTAATGACACCATGCTTCAACTGCCAGCACAGGTGATAACTCTGCTTTCTGTAAGTGCTGCTGGACAGATAATATCTGACACAGTCTCAACAGAAACAGAACGTACTCAATGGACGCAGCAGATATTTTTCACTATTTACATAGGGTGTGTGTGTTGGTAAACACTCCTTTTCACCCACAATGCACACACTACAATAACCTTTTATGCAGCATTTAACCAGGGTGAGAGAAAAAAAACAAAAAAAAAAACAGTTGCTATTGCCAAACCTTGGTGAACAAAAGCTCTGGCTGTTAAATTTGTTTCTACCTGACACTGATTAAATATTTGCTTCTAAAACAGATCTGACGGCTGAAATAATGAAGCTGCTGGGGAGACTCTGAGTGTCTGACAAGCAAACAAGGTTATTTTACAATCAGTCTCTTGTGCCACACGATTGCAACAAATAATCAACAGAGCTTCAGGGGAGCTGATGCTAAAAACTAAGGTGGAGAACATTCTTTGCCATGCCAACACAAACTTTAAGAGTGAGATACAGTTCGGCGGCTATTGCACTGTCGATTACAGTGCAAATACATGAAAAACACACTGCAAGACTACGTAGCCCCTGCAAACTGGTTTATCTTCAGTTTTGAGTTTGCTTTTTGGAAACAACTTCGCTCATTTCAACCTAAAAAATTATTTCCATCCAGTACTCCACTGCCTTCAACTGTTCCAAGACACTAACCAACAGGATTCCGGTTCGTCAAATGGATTTCCATTATGTTAACCCAACTTCATAATCTGCCTTCAAAATGTTAAATGACAAAATCTTTTATTTTCCTTATGAAGACGTGTGTCTATGGTTGGATATTCCCTCTCGCCATATGCTTTTCTGAGATAGCAGGATGTTTCAATGGCAATTCAATTCCCCAAACTGGCAGCATCCATCCATTTTCGCTTTCAGCCCATTTTCACTTTATAGGCAGCGCACTTCAGACAGTCCCTCCAGAGTGCAGTCGACCAAAGGTTGAAACACACTCGCTCACCATCATGTTTATATTCTTAGCAGAAACCATTTCTTACTTCCCTCCACAGAGAATGGGTCTAATGGAACAACTGTCGTCGTGTCATCCGAAGGTCTGTTAAAATATTGTTCTAAAGCCTGAACACCAAGGCATCAAACATGGCCTGAAAGAACAAGGGCTTATGGGAGAAAATAATACACACGGCCTTAACATAAGAATACACTCTTTATTGCTGCAAACGAGTTTGTCGTGTCAATCTCCATACTTTGATGATGAAAGCCAGCAGTGGACTTCAAAGAGTCTTTGTCTCTCTTTGGCAGAGGAAAGGGGCTGCAAGGAATACGAGTATATTTTAATGCTGATTTGGCAGCTCGGTTGCATTTTCTGCTGATCAAATGAAGCCACGACAAGGAGGATGGGAGTACATTTGCACCTTGATCACCTGCAGTTTACCATGTGGCATTGAGGCAATGCTTTGATTAACATCAAAGGCTTTTTTTTAAATTTGGCTTGGGAAAGCAAACCTGGCACCATGAACACATCCAGGCCACGACCCCAGAGGAGCACGTCTCTAATAAATATACAGTAGGAGCTCAATAATAGCGCGCTGAATACAGCCCGAAAGAATAGAAAGGTTGAGCACAGGTAGGAGCTACAGGCGTCGTGCTGTAGGTTTAGTGACCTCATTTAGGTTGAAGAGACAGTTCACCCAGAGAATCAAAAACATTTTTTTCCGCTTAGCCGCAGTGCTATTTATCCATTTAGATTGTTTTGGTGTGAGTAGCTGAGTTTCGGAGATATTGGCCGGAAAGAAGTCGGAAACTAGATGGCACTGGCTTGTGCTGCTAAGAGCGCCAAAAATGATCTCTTTCCAGAAATCATGACCCGATTACTCAAGATTACTCACAGACCTGTGTGCAGTTTATTTTCTTGGTGAAGGATATGTGCATATAATCACAGACGAGAAGCCTGCTAAGTAAGCTAACATACAGCTTTTTTTGCAGCACCACCTACCGTTAATATACTCAGCAGAGGGCAGAAATCTCTCTGAGATGAGCCTAAAAATCTATATGATTTTGGGGGCGATTGCTCCCTATAACCTTCTCAGACTAACTAAAGAGCCGAAAAGAAAAGACCAGATGGGTCTAAAGCAGTAAGTGTTTGCTGCCAGTTGAAACCACAGAACATTCTTTTCCCATGGGGAAGAAATAAGTGCCTTAACGAATAGCAGATCCTTATACGGAGGCTAATTGAATATAAAAGCCATAACTACATTCTACTGTGTCAAATGGCTCTTCATGGTCACATGCATTCAGTGATACACAGCAGAGCCTTATTCACAAGACTGCTTCATAGAGCTTTACAGACAATGACAGAAAATCCTTCTCACCTCAACAACTCGGGAATTAAAATAGGCGACCATTCTTAAACCTTAACGACCTGCTGTGCTGCTACACTTATCTGAGCCAGACCCACGAGAAAGGCATGATTTGCTTTATGAAGCTTATTACTGTAGGCTTATTTCATAAAACTATTATCGTCGCCCTGCGGTTTGTAAGCGTCTGCACGCCAGTCAAGTTGAAGTCGACATCCATGTCTGTCCGCTCTCACATAATGTAGCCTATGTAGTGAGGACTTTGACGGAACTTACTAAAAGCTTTTAAATGTAGTCCTTGGTGAAATCAAAGTCCCCAGTACATCTCACAGGCATTCTGTGGGAAACACTGCAAACTGAGCATTTAAGAAATGTTTGAGAGCTTAAAATAAAATCATACTAATGACTGTTAACCTGGTTGGATGCCAAATTAATGACCAAGTCTGTAGTTCAATCCTTTTAAATACTGACCATGTGAACCACCTCGGGGTAGATGGGTTCTGTGATGACGTTCCTGTTGTGGGTGATGTACTCCACCATCTCGCTTAGTGCCGCCCGTTTCACCTCCTTCCATTTTAGATCGCTCAGTGGGTCCGAGACAAAATCGAACAAGACGCAGCACTGCCGCAACTTCTGGATGAATAACTTCTCCTGCTCTGCGGGGGGAACATCTGCAAGACAGAAACAGAGAGACGGTTGTTATCAATGGGCTTCCATTCTGTGTGTAGATTTATCAGGAAACAGGAACAAATTCTCCTTAAAACACAGAAAGTAAACAGGATAATAACACTGGAGACATAAACATTATTTGATGAATCACCACCTATTAAATTAATTTGTCAACTATTTTAATAATCATGTGAGTAATTTAAGGGTGAAAAAAAGAGTCAAAATCGTGATTCCAGCTTCTTCATTTGAATATTTTTATTTTTATTTTTTTATTTTCTTTACATCTGTATGACAGTAAACTAAAGGTCTTTGGGTTGTGGACAAAACGAGATGTCACATTAGGCTTTGGGAAACACTGACTTTTATTCTTTTTAACCATTTTATGACATTTTATAGAGAAAACATACCGAACAGAAAATAAAAAACAGATTACTCAACAATAAAAGTAATAGCTAGTTGCAGCCTTAAATAACTCTGAGAAACTTTCTCTTACACTGTCACATAGTTTGACATACAATCACTGTCTGATCAACAACTATGTTTTTTCACAGTAGCATCAACAGCACTGATAACCGTGTAACACTATACAGGACTAAAGTAATCCAAAACAGGACTAGATAAAACACAACTAAGGTAAATGTTGATAATGATTGGTGATCGGTCCCAAAAATTATTGTTCAAAGTTCTCCCACCACCCCCTCTTTCGCAGTCGATGACAATTTGTCCCACAGCTTTACGGTCATATAGGTTCAGCACAGCTGTAATTTGCTGCTGTGGAGTTCGTGTGGTGACATGTAGAGAGACTGCACTTAAAGACTTCATAAATCAATAAAGACAGCGTCCCACTACATCAATCTTGGCTCTAGGCTCTAAATCTACCTCCAGGAAAATTAAGCCACACCTGTCTGTGTGTGTGTGTGTGTGTGTGTGTGCGTGCATGCGTGCGTCTGTGTATAATCATTAGCTTGCAATTTAAAAGTCATTACACGTTTTTGTAGCTTCTGCACACTCAGTCAATGAGCCAGCCTCCATTCTGTGCCAGCTTGCATGCATTATCCTCTTTCGACAGCTGCCTCAAATAAATCACTGATTAGTACCAATCATCCAAAACACTTTTTCGCAATATGATGCACCGTCAATTAATCAATAAACTAAACATTATTAGAAAATAACACAAGTATTAAAATATAGAACTGCTCAATAAAGGTATGTTTTCTGCTCATTATGGCAACTTTCAGGAGCCCTCAATATGAGCTATAGGAGCTGAATGCAGAATCACCAGAGGGTTTTTTGTTCTGCACTTACAAGTCTGCTCCCAAAGAACCTCGATGTGTTCCCATACCCTACACCAAAAAAATGTTTCGAAGACATAAGGTGCTCAGGGCCATGTAGTACAACGTCAGGTAAAAGAGCTTCAGAGCTGAGAACAGGTAAACATGGCAGGGATGTTAAAATAGCCATTTTGTATGCTTTAAATCTGTTGTTACTGACTTATGGCTGACCAGATAAGACACCATTACTATAATCAATAGTAGTAAAACACACTCTGTCATGCTGGACGTTCTGCAATGGGACACACTGCTTTCATCAAGGGTATAACTACTGTACTTTCACATAGACAAATGATTCTTCAGCTTCTCCTGCAAATCATTCAGCCTCAGTTGGTCAGATTACACATCTACAAAAAGCACCTTAAACCAAAAACGAGTGCAGAGGTGCTCATTCATTTTTTCTCCAACGTTTGGATTTATGCCTTAACACTAGATGCCACCTAATAAATCCTACCTATAGGGCGGCATGGATTTGTTCATCCCAGTTTGTGATTTAGGAGTCAGTCTCGTCTCCCCATTAACAATCTGCATGTGTACTGCACATCACCATGGTGACTACATGCAGAGATGGGACTTTGGGCCGCTCCTAATCAAAGATGTATGCAAGCTGCTGCGGCTGCTGTTGTTACACTAGAATCATATGCTGCCGATTTGCTGTGCCCATCAGCTGCGGCCAAGAGATGTGTCAGCCAAACTGACCTCACGGATAATACCAGCTGGGAGTCAGGAGAATACCCAACACAAAAAGGTCAGCACTTTCTACAACACTTAATATAAAAGGTAGAAATGCAAAGGTGTTGGAATCCATTTTGTGCCATTAAATTGTCGTAATTTTCTTAAATCATAAAGGAAATTTGGCAAGGACTGCAACAGGTTTCACATAAAACACAGCTTTGTCCTTGTCCAAGATGTTCCTAACAAACATATCCTAACCTAAACCACAACGAACACAAAATTAGAAGAGAAATTAAGGAATTAAGACAACTGACTTTATTCTTCATTACAAAAATAAATAAATCAGGTTGATTATATCAGAAACAGTCCTGACGACTGGAATGACAGATTAAGACAGTAACACTCAGCTCTTGCATAAACCTGTACTGACACTGATCATAAGTTCACATCACATACAGAACCACAGCGGCAACAACAGATAGTAACAACTAGTTTCGGCCTCAATGAAAAGTTTTGAACTTCACAACACAGTGATAAAGAAATGAATGGAGAAAAAAAAAAAAAACCCTCCATACTGATTCTGTGAACCGAAGCAAAGCAACTGACTGGTTTGACTAGGTACTTTCTCACAACAGGAAACAGACTAACACATACGACTTCCATACGTAGGCACACTCTTTGAACAGAAAATGACCTTAGTTTTGTTGACATCTTTTTAAGTGACATTTTGCCACATTTCCATCGTTTATAACGTTGAGCTGTTTTTTTGTTTTTTTTTTAATCGTTCACTAGACATTTTGTCTGCCGACTGATATCCTCCTCAAACTTATCTGGAAACAGCTGACAGTGTAAAGTTTAATCATTAATTTGCAGTATTTTCTACACAGCTCTCTTGTGAATATGGCCTCTACAGCATGTGGAGGCACTGGTACAAACATCGGAGTTAATGCCAAGCAAAAACGTAATTACTTGGCACTGCTGCAATAAGATAATTCTAAGACATCCAGTACTGCAGGTTGTGCACACTCCCACACCCGGGACTGACAGCGCCATCGACGGACTTTCCCTCCACCTCCATGTTTCTGAGTCACAGCTGGTATTCAATGCACACACACAAAATGCAGCTACCTGTGTGCTACCTGTACATACAACATTTTCTTCTCTCAATCTTATAAAAATAATCAGATTGTAAAATAAATAATAAAAATCTGAATCTTTCCTGCAATTGTGGATAAGGAATCGTACAACTTGTTCTTCAAGCTACATCAGCCTTTAGGGCCATCGTGTGCCGTACCTTGAAACCTGGAGTCCAGCCAGCTGAATACAAAACATTTTTAAGTCTATATTCAGACGGAGTGTTGAATAGTGACAAGCCTGTAAGTAGCTTCGCAGTAACATCATACTTTATTTCCCTTCATCCAAAGTTTTGGCCACCAACAAGATCTAATCAACCGCATCAAAGGTCGAACAGCTGGCAATTTGCTTCACCCCTGAGCTTTGGCTACCACATCCGTGGAGAACCCTAATGGGGAGCTGTTTTTGTTTCAACACTGTGTTTATGTAAGACACAGCTGAGTATTTTCTTTGCTCTGTCTTCCTTTCCAACAAAGCTGCCATTTTAAACTGCAAAGCTGCAACATAAAAAGAAATACTTGTTACCGCCTTCCGTGTCGATTATTGTCGCCTACCGTTTCCCTGCTACAAGTCTGGCCGGTACAATATCTACAAGAGGTTTTTAAGCCCTTTTTCGTTTTAGACCAGGAAAAGACAAGCTGCAAAACAAATCTCTTAGTATTTATCTAAATACACGACAATAACAAAAAAGGTTCAGTCCTTTAACTGTGGCGACCCAACTTCATCACCTCAAAAGCTAAATGTTTTTGGAAGTCTTATCAAGTTTATTAAGTTAAATACTCCAAGTGCACCGGCTGATTTCAGGGCTGAATTCACCAGCACCTGAAAGATCTGTGCCTGTAACTAATGAAGTGAAACTTGGGGCCATCCAGAAGCACCTCAACTCATCAAACACTGAGTAGCAAGAGGTCTACCAGCTCCTGTTACACAACAGCACTAGGGTTTCTGAACAGGCCTAAAATATTAAGAGACATGCTGTGCAACTGTGAACTTCACACGCAGGCCTCTCTGCATGGATGAGCAAATAACCTTTACTCATCTAAAGACTCCAGCATGCACGCAGGAAACCAGTCGGGGAAACAAAAATACTCCCAATCACAAATCCTGCAATAACAGCTGGTGATTATATAATTAACTGATTAATAAATTGGCAACACCTTTAATTATTTTTAACATACTCTGTGTCAATGTGGACATATGCCAACCGGTGCACATTAGGACAGGTGGCAATATGTTATGTGGTTTCAATTATCCCTACAATTTTACTGAAAGAATGCCTTTGCAAGTCACAGCATGACTCACAGATAGGAGAACAGCTACGTGATGAATGTATATGGTCACATCTGTTTCTGGAGAAGAAGTTGGTTGCAGAGAAACTGATATATGAACAAATATCAGCCTTGAATTTGTTGCACTATATCACTCACTCTTAGCCTGCATCTAGAGTCGGTTTCTGTTTTACAAGCTGGAGACCTGCTGAGGGTCCCGGCTTCAGGCTCCGAACTCAGAAGCCAACAGGAGATTCAACAACAACCAGCGGAGCATTTCAGCTTCGCACGTGTGTCAGCTGACACCACATATACAATACAATACAAACGCACACACTTGACAACAAGCTTTGACCTCACTTCCTATGACATCAGCAGCCTTGATGGGGGGATGGGAGACTCAAAACTAGCACTCCTTCTCACTCTCTCCTTGCCCTCCCTCCCTGACTCAAGCTTAGCTATGCACTGTCTTGGCAGAACCCTTCCTCATTGACATACAAACACAATCCCCCGCTTCCTCCTCCAAAAATACTCCTGCCACCAGCACCAAGAGGATGAATGCTCTCACAGCAACTTTTAGAAAAGTCCTCTAACACAATTATTCTCTTGTGCAAAAATCCAAAGTATATGGTAACAATTTTCACTCATTTCCCCCTTGAAAACACAGAAATACAGAACAAGCAGAGGAGGCAAATTTCCTTTTCTCACCTCTAAAATGCATGAGGGCCACAGGCTGGAAAGGCCCATTGGAGCTCGGTGCATCCAGAACCATCCCAGTGGCGGCTCTAGTACATGCCAACATCAGTGAGCTGAGGCAGGAGACAGGGGAGAATAGGGCAGCCCGGGCTAAGGCGAGGAGCCAGCCTCCATTTTAGCACGAACACTCGGAGCAGAAAATGAAGCTCCCCTGCTGCTGGAGGGAACCAGCTAGTTAGTGATGTCATAGCTCTCTGCAGCCACCCGGTTGGCTGGCTGCAATCACATGGGGCTGGCTGTCAGAATACATAAACATGAGGGAAGGGATTGGCTGGTGGGCTGGGGGGAAAGGGGTGGGACTGTTACTTTGATTGGAGCAGCGAGCAACTACATCTGTCAAGAGTTTTGAAGCACACAACTACAAACAGACTCCAGTTTAACCCGTTTTATATGCAAAATGCAAGAATAAGGCCAGGAAATATACATTACTATCCAAAATGTAGCCACTGTGAATGAGAGGGCAGGTAAAGTGACACTACTCATTTCTCATTAACAACCTGACATGACAACAACAAACCGCAGCACCACAGCCAGTATAATTAGTTACTGGAGTTTGAACACACCATAGGCTGAGGTTTGTACAAGACAAGAGACTGTTTAACACTGTAAGACAAAGGCCCTTTGTATACGTGTGCTATCTTTGTGTGCGTGCGTGTGAGTTTTTGCGTGACAGATGGCTCTCCAGGACCACAGCCTGAGCCCAGGTGTATGTGACAGAGAAACAGGAAGGCAGGAAGTCTCAATGTGAGCAAGACAGGATGTGCATATGTAGCGAGCAGCACTCTTGTCTGCCTCAGCAGCAAAACCCTGCACTGTAAATCTTTGTGGGAAGAGAGCTACGGTAGCGCCGACACTAAAGTCATCATCACAAACTGAGTATGATTAAACAACCCCTTTTGGCAGCAAATCAAGCGACAATAAGATAATTATTCTCGCAATCAGGGCGGAAAGGTTGAGTAATAGTGCGCATCCACCCACAATCACGACATATGCAATCACCAATCCCTCTGTACACTGTGTGTATCATCTTGCTGCAAGGATCATACATACAGACACATACACACACACACACACACACACGTTTGGCCCGACTAAGAACCATGCAAAACCATGCAAATGCAAAGCGTGGCGTGTTCTTTGCATTTTGGAGGAGGATAACGTATAGTCCCGAATTTGTTATCAGTGCTTGCTGCACTATCACATATTCTAGGAGGGCCACTCCATTAAAAAAGAGCAAGCGAGACACTACGAAGTAAAAAGCCATTTCCTGTGCACTTTTTCTTACCTCATGAGGATTAGCAATTTTGTACCAGACAGTCCACACACTTGTGTAGCATATTAACCGGAGTATATGCTTCATTTTTGTGAAGTACAAAGTCTCACAGTCTGCACTTTTAGACACATTTGCACATTTTAAACTAGACAATTATTTTTTAATCCTCATGAATGTCAGTGCCACTCAAGATTATAAAATGTGACATGCTAACAGCTAAATTATTAACATGCACGCTTAGTTTTTGAAAGGACAAGTCTTGTCGCATTATAATCATATTAAAGCCTCCTTTGTATCGGTTTGACACGCCAAAAAAATAAAATAAGAGACAACAAACTTTGGTTCAATGTAGTTGGGTAACTTTGACATTGTTTCAAAATCAAAGAGGTGTGTTTTTAAGTCAAAATACTGTATCTACTGTATTTATTTTATGTCATGTACAATCTGTAGGGTTTTTTAGAAGCACAGCTGTTTCAACACATAATATCGTGTCACAGCTCCTCCCTGCGGGTTTGTACTTCTGCTTTAGAGGTGCAGGAGGTGTTCGTGTGGTTCAAGTCGGAACGTCATGTTTGAGAAAAAAGCACCAAATTTCAATGGTCTGTTTGCATTTGCTCATGTCTCCCCATCTGAGTGTTGTAATTAACTGACTGAGTGCACAATAAAAGTTTACATTGTTTCTCAAAGATTGTCACAATCACAGCTTGATTTTGTGCAACTGGATGACTTAAGATCTCACCTATGTATCTGTGCTCTTTTAATTAATGATCAGCAGATAGAGACGACATCAGCTGATTGACAGTTGATTTAATAAAATTGTGTATTTGTTAAAATGTTAGGAAAAACATCTTGTTAGTCAACTCTAGCCAGTAAGCTTAGTCAGAAGAAAAATATAACCCATGATGATTGATTTCTTTGCGTTTCCTCCCTAATCAAACTCTTTCAGGTTTCTGGTTTGACTGGTGTTCGCCTCTGCTGCACCGGCTGCAAACTGTAAACCAGCTATTTGTGTTTGTCAGCAACATTAAATAACTCCAGCTAGGGTAAAAGGCAGAAAAAGGGACTGAATCCCAAGCACAACGATCCAGTGTGACGGAACTCTAACATCAAGTCTGTCCGATCCTAATATATGCAATATTGGGGTATTTCAGCAGCAGGGTCTAGTCTGAGCGTATAAAGGCCTCTTTCTTGCCATTCTGTTCCCTAGTCATGAGGCAACCTCCCATCAGAAGATCTGTTGTTCTGACCAAGACAAGACATCGCCAAACACACCCACTTGTTACAAATGCTCTCCAAACGCTCCTTTGGCACATGCATTCGACAGGCTTGAGCATTTTTTGCTGTCTGTGCTATTTCTGTCGGTGGAAAGACAGCGAACTTGTGAGGCATCATGAGTCTGCTCCTGGATGGGATGGAGAGCGTGCTGGCTCGTGTTATAGCAGAGCTTTCTCATAAGCCATCATTGATAGCAGCAGGCCAGTTAAGTGGTTCATTCAAAGGTCTGCTGATCTTCAGTGTCATGATTCCTCTTTTACAAGCACTTGAGGCCTAAATCTATACAGCTGAGGTTCTTTTAATGGCAGCGGAACTTAATTTTCCCCTTTAGCAGCTTTCAATGACAGAAACAGCTTTATCTATATCCTAGATCAATTCTCAAAGTGATCCATTCAAATTCAAGCCATGTCCTTCCTGGCTGCTCTGTATTTCTGTCACATAAAGACAGCAAATATGAACAATTCAAAATCTCTGCTGCCATTCGATTGAGAGCATTACCACAAATGTGGGCAAAGTGGAAACACCTGTGACTGCATGACTGTAAGCTGAATCACCATAAAAACTGCAACAAAAATTGTGTAACATTACTGAGGAACAGTTTATAATAATTGTATGAAAAGCTAAGCCAATTTCCTTTCGCACATAGTGAGAACTATTGTTTACAAATATTTTTATGGTATAATATATACAATGCATACCGGACGTTTACCAAAAGGGTATAATGAACAGTTGTGGGCATAAACATTCGACTGCAGGTCAAGCACAAGATGTGTTTGCATCTTTTTACTTCCAAGTAGCAGACTCATGCTAAAACATTCCAGGTATTACAGCCTCATCAACCGGAGTTATGTTTTTCTATGAAGTGTTTGACCAGGGAAGTCTCTCTCATGAGGTGTGGGAGTCTTTTCCTCTACCACCTGCAGGAGTGGGACAGGAAACCCTTCCCTGAATCCTGCCTTGCCCTTTTGCATCCTGCCAGCCACGGTAAAAAAACATATCAGCGTGAGATTCAGTGTCCCTTCAGGCCTTTCTACCCGGCAAGAAATGGCTGTTAAGAAACAATAACTATTTTAAAAAGATGTATATGGGATTAACACTGAGCATTCTTGGCTCTGCGTGTGTCATCCACACATATAAGTCTAACGCACATTAAGCTAACACAATACTAGTACGCTCACTGATTAAAGCAAACAATATTACAGAGACTCTGTTTGTATGGAAAGTGATGGTATTTCTTTAGTAACTGGTGCAACATGAGAATTGCTTCCCCACGTTTCCTTTAATATCCCTCTCTTTCCAGTCCAGTCGATTGAATAATCACTGTGGTTTATCCAAAAACGTCAAAATAAATGTGTGCTGCACTAAAAATAATTTGTTCCAAAATTGTGCAGATCCTTTTCTATGACTTGTATTACTTGTAGTGTTGAACTTTAACGCAGGCAAAATGCCTTTGACTGCAAAAACACTTAAATTCACTGATTAGAATTCCCGTTTCTGTTTGTTTTCCACTGTTAAACTATTCAGGGTAAGTTAAATTACATGACCGTCTGACTACTGAACTGTTCCAGTTAACCAACGTTACAGTAACTCGAAAAATGTGATACTGTAGCCAGCAGATGGCGATAAACCCTGTGAGACAGACGCTTCATGCAGGATAGCTCTCGCTTTACTAGAGAACACATACAGAGGCGACAACTGTTGTTGTTCTGGGCTTTTTGGCAAATACGTTTACACTTGAAACGAGACCACAGCGATATCAACAGGCCCAACTGCAGCATTCATCTCCTGTTATGTATGTCTTTAAAACTGCCACGCTAACATATACAAATGCTAGGACAATTAAAAAGTGCTCTGGAGTCCCAAAAAGCACAACTGCTTTTCGGGGCGGGGGGGGAGTTCATGGGGAAAGGGGCTGCTCCTGGTCACGGTTTTCAGTCTCGCCTCAGCCCTGTGGCTCTGCAGGACAGCCTCTCAGACATGTGCTTCCATCGGGAGGTGGTGAACATGCCTGGAGAGAAAAGAGGCCAAGCGAGGAGCATGTTTGGACAGGACAAAGTGATAACATCTACCGGGCCACTGTGGGATAACGTTTTGCCAAATGTTATCAAAGCTTTCATTGGTGTGTGGGAAATGAGCAGCTTTTTTTTTTTTTTTTAAATGAGAAATGAAGTCATTAGTTTCTTGGCAGAGTACAAAGCTAATTTCTAACTAAGAAAAAGACGCAGGTACATTTAATGGTAGGATCAACTCCTTTGTGACTCAATAAAGTCTTATCCTACAGAAACAACTGATCTGGGAGCAAATGGTACACAATAACACGGCAGCCGTCTCCTTTAGTCACAGATAGTGACACTTTGTCCTATAAGCAAAGTCTTCCAAAGAATTAAGTAACATTTGCAAATTCTCCCTGAAAAGGAATGCTGCCTTTGCTCTAAAGTGTTGTAACAAGATGCTCACTGCAAGGAGGGTATTCAGACTTAAGAGTGAGGAAAAACAACGCCACTCTTTTCTAAAGACAAAAGAAACAACTTTGACATTTTATAGACTTAACTATCAATTGTAAAAAAAACAAATCATAATAATAAAAGGAGGCTAATCCATAATGAACATAATACTTAGTTGCAGCGCTAATTATAACACTGTTTTGTGTACAGTTTTCCTAATCTTTTCACAGAAAAACACCATGTACTGATGCTTGTTTGCCACTGTTCACCCTTATGAAACAGTGAGATCACATTCAATACAATTTAGGCTGCACTGCCAAGTTATATAATTCATTTTAGGGTGCCGGGAAAAGGCAGCGGACAACCTGTTTGTGTGTTTATTCATGCATGCATATACAGAAACATGCATAGATAATGTGCCCAGGGGCCTAACGACAGCATCAATCTCTCTCTTTCCATCTGGTGCAATCCTGGCACTGAGCTCGGACATTAAACATCAATATACATCTGCATAGACCGACCAGTTTACGTTCTACAAGGGCGGGAAGAGAGGAGGAAAAGAAGAATGCCTGCCAGACATTGCTGGTCATTGGCAACATCCTGAAACACAAGGACCGTGGAATTAAAGCTTTATCTCTGGATTACCACTAAATATAGACGCTTGGGTTAAATCCAGCGCAAAGTCCATGCCATGTATGTCCTCTGTTTGTTTCCATGAATTGCGTAATGTCATGCTCAGCTTCGTATTAAACCGAGAATGATGCAGCAGGGGATGTTCATAGGTATCACAGCTTGGAAAGAGTGAGTAAATAACTGCCTGCGTAGCTTTAAGTATGCATATCTGTGACGCCTGCACTTACCTGTGTCAAGATTACAGGGACTCCTTACCCCACATGCCCTAAAGGAATACTCTGCTCTATATATAGCTTTTGGGCGATTTGTTGAGTCTTGAATTAAAGCTTCAAAACATTTTACATTTATTTTTTTAGCCCACAAAATGGTAGTTTGTCGACAACTCCACACAGACCCTTCCAGCCTGGAAACAGCAGCTCTGCTAACGGTGTTTGCATGTATATACTGTTCATGTATACGCAACTCCAAAACTGAGAGCACTGGGGCAGTGAGATGATTATGTGATTAGATGACAGGATTTAGTCATTGTACCAGTAAATACCTTTGAAAGCAGGCAGCTTCTGTAGCTCCCTGTTGTTGCTCAGGCTGAAGCGAGAGGAGCTCTGCCTCTTGTCCTTTTTGACAGGTGTCTGGGAACCTGGCTGCTTCCCTTTTAGCAGCTGAGTGGTGGGGGGAACACTGTTGCCAGTCTTCCTATTAGAGCTCTGCTGAAACAAGAGGAAAAACACCCACATTAGTGACACTGTGGTAGAGCAAGCACATGTGGTGAACTGAGTGTGAACGAGAGTTCAAGGAGGAATCTGATAAAACTGCCTGCATGTCAACACTACACGAGTAGCTTAACTGCCATACACCTTTTTATGCTATTGGGTATATCGCCACTTAAACAGGGTCATGCATTGCTGAGGTCCTGAACCACATTTTACCCAATGGGTAAAATGAACGAATACTATATATTTAAAAGTACAGTACATTTATCTTAGGAATCTTCAAGTTCGCATTGAAAAAACAAACCATTGTGATTTTCTTATCCACTCATGAAGCCACAAAGCTGTGTCTCAGAAGACCCAGACGGGTTTGTAGAGCTGGATATAATCCAGATGCGGGATCAACTGAATGTGGCAAGTTTCTCACAGCTGGTCCCACCTGCCTGCTGGGATCCATTCATCAACACGCACCTGATGGCACAGGGCTTACTTCACCAGATGCAGCTTTGGAGCTGCGTCAGTCCGAGTCACCGGGGAATTATTAAAAATCATTTAAGACCCAGATGAAGTTGGCCACAGTCTGCAGCGCTACAAGATGGGAGCTTAGGAGCTGGGCCACTACCAAGCTGTCGAGGGAAGTGGGAAATAAAGCTGAGCTGCCCTCCATTACGAACTGGATTACATATGCATGTCTTACAAAGATAGGAATTTAGTCTTTTACTTGTCTGATCATTAAGCTAAAGTAGTTACATTTGTCATCTATGATTCTCTAATTTAATGATTTGAATGTACCTCATCACTATTGTTTGCCAAAGCAAATGAAGCCTTCCTAAATATATACATATATATATATATAATGTTTCCTTTAGTCTCAAACACTTCTGGTTACTGTGTATGTGAGACAAAAGAAAGGGTGGGGGGTAACAACAACAGCTTGCAGCGATTTCAATCCGTCACACGGCTGGTCCAAGAGTAGCTCTGCTAAAAGGCTGCTGACACACATCAGAAATATCGATTGCTGCTCATGCTTGATATTATCCAACAAAAGATGGGTGGGAGGCGGAAACCACAGACGGTCGAAAAAAAATGAATTTAGAAAGATCAACAGCAGAGGAACATATCTATGCACACAAGTCTATCCATCTTTCTGAAAACTTGTGTAACTTCAAGCACATCCGTAACAAAACATCCATGCAGGGTTACTATTATTCTTGGTAAGGTGTCTGTACGTCTCTAAAAATATACACTACTGTTTTAAAGGGATTAACTTCAGGCACACATTTCTAATAACAATAAACAGGATAGTGTATTACAGCAGCCACTAAAATACAAACAGGTGGTGACCAGCCCTTACAATATGAATATTGAATGACCTGTAAGTAGGGGGGCCACCTTTTGCTGTCAAAAAAAAAAAAAGCCTTCAGGTCTTTAAAGGTTGAAGGAAATCTTTCTGTAACGGTTCAGTGATGATGATGTTGTTGTCTGTTCACAGATGCATTTCATAATGGAAGAGAGGAAAAATCACGAGGATAGTGTTTGAGACCATACTGTGCACCTGGTCCCACTGAATGTGCTATTTTACAAATGCTGTACATGACCACGCAGTGCAATAATGTTACATAATGATTTCCGCCAGATGTCTATGTTATTACAGGACGAACACAATGTAAAACGTTTTTTAATATTGGCTGAAGGCTTTTGGCTTTTCCAGATGTGTTACCATTTTTTCAACATTTCATTATACACCTTGACAGTTTCCAAAAAAACTGAGTGCAATAGCTTTTCATAAAAGTTGTTTCTGGCAATCTCATGTGAAATTCCTGCCCTGAGATGCAGAGTTTATGACAGATGGTAATTTCTGAGGCGCCAATCCTGTAGACTGGAATTTGTTCACATGTTTTTCATGAGTATATTCTCCACATTTTGTACATTGTATTCTTGTATGTATGAGAAGAAATGTCTTAGAACTACACTGATTGCTTCATGTTAAGTTAAAAGTCACATATTAGTGTAATATTCGAGTCATTTCATCTGTCCCCTGGTTTATAAGTAGGTCGTACAGCAGGCATACATTTTTATCATACTATCTTCGTTATATCTTTAAGATTTTATTCAATACAGGCGTTTTATCCACATGTTGCAAAAATAGGACTGCAAAATATGGTTAAATAACATTATATTGTGATTATTTAGACAGATTCTATGACTGGGATATGATTCAAGATTAGTGGGAATGATCATTTTTACAATAACAATTTTCATATTCACTCAAAAAAGAATTAAAATCATGAGGATGTGACATTCATTTGGGTCTGTAACAAAAAAAAAAAACTGTTTTATGTCCTCTGGAGAACAACATAGGCCAGTGAGTCTCTGTGCCGTGACAGTACGACAGAGCAGCATAGTTCTTGCAATTTGGATATTGCATTTGGGCCTATTGCAATTACGGTTACATTCTGGTTGATTGTGCAGCCCGATGCAAAATATTACTACATGTGCATGGAAGCAGTATTAGAAAACAACTTCTGTAAACCCCCCTGATTGTACGGCTAGTGCCCTAAACTGATGTCACCTGCAAGTAATTTAGCACAAGGTTATGAACAAACTGCAGTGCGAGTCACGAGAAGGGCAACCATGACCCAGGTACAACCCAGCCCCGTCAATGAATGCTCTACACACGAACGGAAGCCAGCAACCAAAAGAGCCGCAGCACAGTGAGTTCATGAGATTCTCATTTAGAGGAGTTCAGCCACAATTTCACTGATGGTAGCTTTTGCACCACCAACCACTCAATCAAGCGAGTACATGAAATGCCTCAAGCTGTGATTTGGTTCTCACTACACAGGATTACAGCTGCTGCTACGAGACATCACGAGCAGGGTATACTTGCGCATCTAACCACCACCTGAGCCCGAGTAGTGTGTGGGCAAATCTCGATGACTTTTATGTGACAGAAGTCGAAAAAAGCTTTGGTGGATCAAAAACACACATTGCTTGCTACGTGACAAAATGTGGCTGCGAGAAGTATGTTCAAAAGAATCATGAGGTCTACATCAAGCAAGACTTTCTCCTCCCACTCCACAGGAGGTTTTCTGTCCTCCATTTGAGTGCCTGCTTTAACAGTCAAGTCCATTTTATTTATGGAACCCAATATCACAAATCTGCTAGAAGGGCCTTTAAAATCTGTGACAAAAGGCCCTACAGAGACTACCATAGTTGTATCAACACCATGCTGATCTGTTTCTGTGAAAATATCAACATAAGCTCTGTACATAGTGGGGGTTATTATGGTGCATTTCAGATTGCACAGCCACCTCCTGTGATATTTATAAACTGTGATTCACATGATATACTGTGATCTATAAAAATCGTCTCCTGCGAGGGGAAAACGACTTATTTAGCACTGATTTTAAGGGCATGGTCTCATCCCATCTGAGAATCATTTTCTTTTTACAGACCTTCCCCTTGAATCACTGCAAAGGGCAGCAACGGACACTGATGGTGCAGAGGTTGAGGCGTGTCAATTCGCGTATGGTCACTGATAAGGCAGCCCTCTATCAGACGCATGTGTTATCAGTGGCATTTGAACTTGTGTGAGACAGAAGTCCTACTGTTTTGCAGGTGCTTCACTGTGAGCCTACCTCATGATCTGTATTCTCTTGTCCTCCACTCTTGCCCACTTTGCCAGACTTGGGGGTCTCCTGAAGGAAAAAAATAAAAATAAAAAGTTGAAGCACTGAAGTCAACTGGGACATTACCACATAAGTAGGTTGACAACACCAGTGAGCAGTCTATCAATGAATGCAGCAGCCGTGGAAGAATCCTTGCTAAAAATAGCACGCCTGCCCACCCAGTCTCACACTCCTGTTTGAATACACTGGCAGGTCTGCTGCTAGCTAGCAAACGTTACTTCAAAATCAATCGCATTCATACGACCCCCGGCTTTCAGCTTTATAAAAAAGACCAAAGTCCTTTACACTTTTAAAAAAACACACAGTGTCAAGGAAAACACTCATTAATATTCTAACATATCTCACTTTTGATAACGCTTTCAGATAAAAGAGCATATCGTACCAAGCGCTAACATGTTGGCAGGGTAGCGGCTAGCTGGTGATTATTGCTGGTTGGCTAACGTTAATGTGATGGGACACTGCGCCCGTTGCTAAATGTCGTCTAATGAGGCCGGCTTATCGATAAAACACACTCAAATGCACCTCATGCTAACTTTGCTCCCAGCAGTCGTAACCTCTCTCCAAACTCACCTTGTCCTTTTTCGTTTTATTCGGCATTGTACAAGCGTAGCCGCCCTTGCTCCCCTCTCGAATACTCCACAATCA
>OMLP01013378.1:23782-35593 GCA_900302685.1 Spondyliosoma cantharus | reverse complement strand
AGTCCCCGTCTGGAGACGTGGAGGTGGGGGGCTGGAGCTGTAGCGCACGGTAGCTGGTAGCGTGGTGCGCCGGTGAGCCGGTGAGCACGGAGAGAGTAGCTGCTGTAGAGGTGCAGAGGGCTGGATGGCTGAGCAGGATCACCAAGCACCATAATAACCCACAAATATCACAGGACATGACACTGAGGCTGCTACTAGCAACAGCATGCAGAGAGCAGTCAGTCATCATGACAAGAGGCGGAGCTCCACAGCCAACGGTAACTTGTTGTTTTCTTGTCAAGTGCTCTGTTTGTGGCATTTTTCATAATAAAGAGCACAAAAGAAATACCTGTTATGTCTCCATAGTAGAACTTTATGTAGACACATTTAGGAAATGAGATGGGTTTCTGCCCAAAGTCGAGCACCATAAAAGTAACGTAAAAGTAACGTAAAAGTAACGAGTAACGTAAAAAGTTACTTTGCATAGAGGGTAACTAAGTACAGTAAGGGATTACTTTTTTAAGAAGTAACGAGTAACGAGCATACACTACTTTTTAAAAGTAACTTCCCCAACACTGTTGACAGGTATTTATTACACCAACTTGTCCTTCTTCACAACAATACAGAGCTTGAGGCTTGAGTGTGTGAGTTATTATAGAGAGACTGGATGTTTTCAAGTGTGCAGTGTGTGAAGTACTTGAGCTGAGATTCTAAAACTCATGGGTTTGTTCAACGATTTTGTCTGATATTGGTTGTTTTTTTTAATCAAATGATGTTCCACCTGTGCCAAAATGAATACTATCCATCCCTGTTCTATGCATTCCAAACAAACATAGCACCATCTGTTGGTACCTGTGAATTCTCGTGTCTTTGCTAAATACGTATGACTCTCAGGGACAGCTCTTTGATCCAGGTAGAGTGCTGTGAGACTGGACAAGCTCTCTCCAGCAGTCCAGACTGCTGGAGATAGCCTGCTGGGCCTCTCTTTAAACTATTATAATAAAACATGGTGATCATCCAAGCTTCACATGTACTGTCTTTTAGAGGCACAGAGGACACTGAGTATTTAAAGGCTCCTTCAGTGTTTTGTTACAATGAGAGGGTCCTCAAGACTCGGTTATCCTGTCTCCACCGTATTTTTACATAGAAAATAGTTGTTTGCTGCTATATTAATGTTCAACATCTCAAATATTTAACGTTTAATGTATGATTTTTTCTCTGCCAGTCATCCATTTACTTTGCCTCTCTACAACACTGTGCTGTTTGTCCAGCATTTAATCTGCTTGCGTGAGCTGCTGGGTTTTAAAACGTGGGGAAGAACAAGAAACTGAACCAAAACCAAGAGCTTAAATTGCAATTTGCTGCAGTTTAGGGTACAGATTTTGTGTGAGAATGGCTTTATTACTGACACATTCACATTACAGAGAGCCATTTGATTCTGCGTTAAATAAATAAAGATAGAACTGAAACCCTTTATATCCACTCTTCAGTGAAGAGTATTGATATAAGCTAATTTTCACTTCCAACTCAGGCCTTTTTAATCTTTTATTAATAGAAAAGGTGTGTGTCCTGACTCTGGGGTAAACAGAACAGTTTAATGTAATTTAATACATATTTGCCTCAAAGCATTACAATGTTGATTTTCTTGTTCCAATTGTGTCAGAGAGATTGATATTGTCAGACAATAGTTTATGGTTCTTTTATGTTGGATTTCCCCTGAGGAGATGACGGGCCATAACATAAGAAACTCCAAACAGTGAAAGACAATCTGCAAGCCTCTCTGTAAGTTCATGTGCTCTTGTCTTCCTCTATTTGTGCAGGATACATCAGGGGATTTTTTACAGGCGGTGTGATGTCATTTTCTTTGGTGACCGAGAGAAGGAGTCATCGCAGAAGGAGGGAGGCAAACACAAACAGGGAAGGAGCTGGATCCACCCCAGAGGAGCCATTGGAGTTGATTAGATAGATATGTTTGGTAGCTTGGCTCCATCTACTCTGCTATAAGTCAACCATGCAGGGAGCCATGTTTTCGCAGCACAGATTTGAAGTGGGTCCACAAACTTAACAATGCTTTGTAATTGCAGAGAAGTCATGTTCAGCTGCTCAATCCTGCTGAAATCCGAAATGTGATTGGACGTCTACTTCCTCTTTGTCACTTTTTCCTCTTCTGCCCATTCTCTACCCTCATTCTGTCATCTCTTTCCTCTCTGTGTCCGTGTGCCATGATCAGATCATCTGGTCTCAGTTTGAGAGGCCAGAAATGTTACCTGACTGTTCATATTCTCATAAATATTGTACGTTTCTTCCAGAAAGGACAGATTCTTGTTTATGTTTTCTGTCTCTCCATCAGACATTCACTTTCTTTAGTATTTCACCACTGGGCTCAGTACTGTGTTGATGCATCACTGTCACACTCGCAGGCTTGTTTGTTTGTTTTTTCATATTGGGAATCTCAGATGATGAATGATGGAGAAAGTCCAAGAAACAGAAAGATTTAAGATGCAGTTGTACATATATCTTGCACAACGCAGAAGGATAATAATTTGTCTTCATGGTGATCAGGCCTTCTTTTTCTCCAAACAAAGGGTCTTGACAGAAAATATCAAAATGCTGATTATATAACATGTAGGGAAGTGCAATATTGTTATCTTCATTCTCCATAAAAATATTTATCCTATTGTAGCTTATGGGAAATTAGCTAAGATGAATTTAGATACAGTGTATGGACGAGTGGTGCAACAGGTTTGTCTGGGAGCCCAGTGTGTTCAGTACTTCCATGTGGGAAGAAAAGAGGGGGAAAGATTGGTTTCTGTCCTAACACATGTTGTGGAAAGTGGTTTGAGAATAACCCAGGTGTTGGTGTCAGCAGATCAAGAAGACGTCCGGGTTGTCCAGGCAACTTTTGTGTGCAAAGATTTAAAAAAAAAAAACAATAAATTGTTTTTGGCATTCAGTCCATTGTCAAGAAACATGCCAACCAGCCAGACTGCAGAGCAGAAGAGGAAGAGACCCTGCTTAACCCCATTTATGTATTGCAACCAGTCCGGGATTGGCTCAGTTGTTAATAGATGTATAACCTAGCCTTCACAATGAAACACCAAATCAAAAACTCAATATTCTGCAAGCTTTTTCCCCAATTAAAACTCCTAATTAACCTCTTTTAAAACCTTGAAAACATGCCTTTTTTTTAACACCGACCAAAACAGAATTAAGAAGTTGCGTTTAGCTGTTATTGAAAATAAAGGTACAAAAGCATTAAGCATCAAAGTGTCAGACAGGAATCTTAAAGAGCGACAAAGAGTGTTTGAAATAGTCTTTTACATGCTGCCTATGATTCTCTCTCTATCTCTGGAGTCTGATGTGCTAAAATAGTTGATGTTTAATGTTTAATTTATTCCTCTGACTCTGATAAACAATCATCTTACAGGTCATGGTTCCTGTTTTCATTAAAGAATCAAAAGCGGCATCTTGAGCGATTTGTTTGTTGTTAAGCTCCCGGTGAGGGGATGTGTCTGCTTAGCAAATACGTTTGAAATCAGACGCTCATCAATATTAATGCCAGCTCAAAACGTACTGAAATATTTAGTCTAATTACTCAGGCCATCGACTAATTGCAGGCTTCAATCCCTGGTTGCTGTCCTTGAGTGTCCCTGAGCAAGGCACTGAACCCCAAATTGCTGTAAATGGTTTGGATCTGCGCTGCCATCAGTGTGTGAGTGAGTGTTTGAACAGCTGAATGAGAGGCAAATTGGAAAATGTGCTTTGCATAAAAGCATTATATAAATACTGTCCCTACTCAAGCAAGAAAATACTGCTTGTTTAGTCAAATTAGAAGAGTAGCCTGTAACAAAAATGAACAGTTGTGCCTGTCACAGATTAATTGATTAATGGCAACAGTATAGTTCAGTGCCAGGTATTCGTGATGTTTTTAAGAATATAAAGAAGTCTTATTCTCAGTCAGAAGGGTTGCTCCTCCTGTCAGTCCAGCATAATTTGACCTTCACATTTCTTAATGAAAGTCATAAAGATGGTTTAAAGAAAAATTAAACAACACTGCCCACTTTCCATCTACTGTATCATTCCTGTGGAGCTTCTCTCAGTCTTCACCTCTGACCAGGACTCACTGACATCCATTACAAGGCATTCCTCTTTCACCCGGTCAATGCCATCGACTTCCCTTTTGTATTTTTGAATGTGAGATATTGATTTAATCATTTAAGAGACGAATACAACAAATGAACACAACCTGGATTATCGCTCTTTTGGTCCATTTCGTCTTATCTCAGCTTCATGGTCAGACTGAAGGGAGGCTGACTGCGACTTTAGGCACACAACAAAGGTTTTATCAATAAAATAAAAAATAAGTTAAGTAATAAACAATGAAAGATTTATTTGGTCTACTTTTGAACTACTTTGAAATCCATATGAAATGCTGACTATATGAGCAAGGCTTTGGTTTCCCTGACAGTTCCACTATGTTTGTCTGAATAAATCTAAGTCACCCTGCTCCATGCAGTCTGTTCAGCGTCCTCATTTCAGTGACACGCATACAATTTACATGCACCAGAGCAGACTTACTGTACACTCACAGGGTGGATGCATGCATTGATTTGAACACATGCTTCCAGAAACATTACTGAAGTTTACAAAGAGTTTTTTTTTTTTTAATGATGTGATTATTCATTCATGCTAGAGTGAATATGAGTAATGCATTTTTCTTTTTCCAAAATACTTTTACTCTGAGATCGACTTTGGATCATTCCCATTATCATCCCTCAAAGTAAGCTCGCCTCAGCAGCCACGCCTTTGTCTTCATTTAATACGCTATATTAAATCCATTGTACTGATAATGCCCTTTCTGTGGTCAATTTGATTAATGCGGCTCGAAGAAAAATCCATTTTCCACCATCTTTCTCCCCTGTTTCATCCCCCCTTTTCCCATCTCCCTTTCCCCATCAGTCTATCTGTAAGGTTGTCATGGTGGTGGCTCCGATATAATGATTTCAGACTGGTTTAAAGCTGTGCTGCCTGAGTGGTGCCATGGATTACTGCATGTACTGGACTCACTGGTATGAAAACTTGATTTTCCTGGGGAGTGACAACCAAGACCTCAGCATCGCTGGTGCCAACACAGAAAATGTTTCTGCACTGGTATAGATATAGGTCGTATAGCTTCGTCTGAATACAGCAGCAAACTAATGATTCTCTTTTTTAATTACACTGAGAGCCAAATGAGCACAGCCATAGAATGAAGAACTGCTGTGTTTATGCATGTGGCAGCCGTTGATTGAACAGATGTTCCAGAACAGCTGCATTCGGTGCATTTTTGCATACACAAATATGTGCTTTACTGTATGTGCAAATATGTACATTCCTTCTGTTTACGCCAGTATACATTGACATACCATCAAGCCCTGGGAAAGCCATGAGAATGATGGGAGCATCCAGTAATCTCTCCTTGGGGAGCGATAGGTATGCCACCAGACTTTATCAGCTGGATGCGTTGACAGCTTTCCTCCAGGTTAACATTGGCAGGTAGCTCGTTGTTTGTTCAACTAATTCTGCTTCTCTTTTCATATGTAACAGTCTGCTCTGCAGTAACAGAAAAAAGGACAAAACAAAAAAATCTAACTTGAGGCTGAAAGAGACACCGACTAACATTTCCCTGTGGTATCACTGTTGGCACCACAAAGACAGAGTTAGCAACTTGGCTTATGCTAACAGCCTGGCTATTGTCCAGAAAACAACCATAAGAATCCCAAATTGACCTTGAAGTCCTGCACTCAGGGCTATGAAAGGGCAGAGTAAAACATCCAGTTGTATTAATGAGTGGGTTTTGTTACTTACTGATCAAGTAGAAAGAATACCAGTTTTGAACAGTCTTAAGGCAAACAGACTTTGACACAACACTTGCACTATTCATCTAGTGAATACCCATCCATTCACTCTTGTTTTACCTCAGTTTCTATCACGCTCCCTCTTCGCATTCTTGGCCTCCTCAACCCGCAGGTGGAGATTCTTTTTCTTCTGCAGTATAGAGTTTCCACAATTCTACCAGTTGTAAGTAAGTAAGTAAGTTTTTATTTATATAGCACTTTTTTTAAACAAAGTGCTGTACAGGGTACATAAAACATAATTAAATGTTATTTAAGTTAAGTTAGTTAATAGTTGTTCCAGTTACTTGGCAACAGCAACCAACAATGCCTTTTTTTGCCATAACTTGTCCTTCATTTATAGGGAACCAATTTAGCAGATGGTGTCATTTTTGACGGGCATTAAACTGTGCAATAATAGGATTGACTTGATTGATAAGTTAAAGCAAAAAGATTGTCTAGTTCCAGTTTAAACTCCAAAATACACTAAACTCTTGGCTCCCTGAGGCGTGAAAGACAATTGGATTAAGCCCTGGGTCAGTGAGTGGTGTAGGCAGACCAGCTGGTCCATATTACCTTTGGGTTTAACCCCTTTCCAATGCATCATTAAGACTGACTGTGTGTCCTGGCCTCTAAATTGAGGTTATTGGTCTTAATCCACTGTGCTGATAAACTCCTAATAGCCTACACTGTGTGGACACGCAGCATGTCTCGCCCTATGCCTCAAAAGACCTCATTTATATTTATGACAACCTCGACTCTCCATTCCTGATTAGTCTACTTAATAGTAGGACACAGATCCATGAATCTCCTTCTGCCTCTTTGAAGAGCAGTATAAAGCCTGGGGTGTGATGAGAATGTCAAAAAAATACATACTCGCACCCGAACATTCATGCTGCTGCAATCCCAAATTTTTGCACATGTCCCAGAACCAAAAGACTCACAGCAGCGCAGCAGATGGCTGGCAGGCGCTAACAGTTGTACATTCTCATACCCATACTGCGTGTCCTAAGAAGATTGGTTTAAGTCATAAGCAGGCTATTGAAGTGCTGATGATTATGATCCTCTTTTTCACATGGGAGGATGGAGAAAGAGAGCCTGAGAGACAGACACATACTGAGTCACAGATTAGCCAGTCAGCAGAGAGGACATGCCGCTTAACTCCCTCTGAGGAGTTCAAAGGTTTCCTCATATGTGTTGGAGCATCAGAGAAAGGTCTGTCAGGCAAACAGGTATCGCGGAGCTTTGATTTGTTTCATGTTTAAGTCTCTTTCCCTTCTGACTAACTTCTCCAAGTCCAGGATGTCGGTCCTTTCTGATAAGTTTCACAACTTCTGATTATGTAACGACCCGGCCTCTTTCTGCAAGTGTGTGATTGGATGCGTCCTCACTCCCTCTCTTTCTTTTTACCCTCCTCACTGTCTCAGTGATGACAGGCAAGCCAGTGTCCTTGAATACCTCTGAGAGTCCCTGCGTCCACCTTCACTCTTCCCTCTCTCCCCTTAACTCTACTTAAGCAGATGGCCACAGATGGGAAAACACAGCCCCGTGAACCTGGTGGCATCTGTTTTGGGTCACACTCTTCATAACTCTCCCACATGCATATCTACACACACACACACACTTCCTTCTTATGGCCTGGTCACTATGACAACACAGACTATTAGTCACTATGCCATCATTACCTGCACAGGGCATGAAAGGTCTCCACTGATCTAATACATAGCACAGTGTGACATTCTGGAAAGGGCAGCTATATGGGCTACACATTCATTGAGGTAGCTATATGTGAGGGCGTAAGTGAAGCATGACTGATAAAGTTTAAAAAAGTGATGTTACTCACCCAACTTGAACCTCAAATTCAGAGGATTCAGGATCTTTTAGAGAATCAATATGACAGAAGTGTCAGGAACAATGAAGTTAAAATAAAGTGTATAATTGGTCTCACAAAGGTGCAAAAAAAACTGTCAATTGTAAAGGCATCAGGACAAAATCAGATAAATGCCAAAACTCGAGTTGAAAGCAGCAACAGACAACTTTGCAATCATTCTCTCTCTTTTCACCTTCTTTGCCTCCTCCATAACATGAGGTTTTTTGTCTTTTGCAATGAAGAGTTTCCACAGCTATTCCAGTTACCTGGGGATAGGGACCAGGGGAAACAATGCTTATTCCTGTTGGTACAATGGCAGATACACTTCCTTTGTGCTGTTAATTAACCTTCATTTTCGCAGGAAAAATCCAGTCTGGTGGCAGGCCAGATAGCATAGTAAAAGTGAAGGTTATACGGAACCAATCTATAAGCAGATGGTGTCATTTCTCTACATTAAACTGTGCAATCAGTATTTACTTCTGAGTGATTGAAGTTAAGGTAAAAAAAGTTGTCAATTTCCTGTATTATAAAAGATGAGTATGAGTATGTTCAAATAAAGTCCATCTAACAGTGACAACAGCAAACAATATATTTAATACACATATAATAAACATTCTTGTAGATATGATTGCAAACTGTTAAAAACACTTGAAATGTTATTAATACAGTATCGTTTTGAGCTCTCTCAAAGCTCAGAAAAAGGAGTTTAAACCCCTGATATGTTTACTGTAAATAATCCTCTTAGTCCTAAGTGCCATAATAAGAAATACAGTCTCATATTTAGCTACAGAAGCTGAGGAGCCAGCAGCCTCCTCTGCTCATCTAAATGCTCCTGCGTGACTACCAGGTAAAATGAGGAATGGTGCCCATGGTCCGCACAGCTCACATCCAAAGCACAGCAGGCGCCATCTATTTCTAAGCGACAGATCATTACAGCTCTGATGGTCGACAGATGGTGATGAATTGGCGCTGATACCGGCGCTGGACGATTTTCGAGGCAGTCAATTGCACAAACTGCTATATCACTTTTTCTCCATGATGTAGCCATCATGTGAGCACCAGATCCAGACAGAAGGCTCCAACCACCTCCACCCACTCCCCCACTTCAACAGAGACGGGTAATACAAAAGGGCCAATCCTTGGAATTGCTGTTTCATGCACAAGCTGATGTTTGTTCGGAAATTCACAATTCACAGGGCACTAACTAATATCCAGCATATGGCAACCTGCTAAAGTCTAACAAACTGCATGCCACGATTAGTTTAATAAACACACAACAAGATGTGAGTTCTGGGGGTCCCATTGAGCTATAACAGAAGGTCCAGGAGTCTGATGCTCCTTCGTGAACTGATAAGTGAGATACTGCTGAAAGCCTTCATTTGTCCTTTAACCAATGGTGCCATCTAGTGGCCTCAACCTGTATATGCTGTAGTAGTCTTTCACAGCTGCTCCATGTAGGAGGCCTCTGTGCAGATGTTCCTAAGAGGAAGTTAATATGTCACACTTACTTTCCTGTTCTTATATATTTTTCCCTTTTGTTTTAGGCGATCACTGTCATGCCTTCTGGTGAATATTTTCTGTAAATATAGCTTTAATTTATTTACTTACAAAGGTAGTAAACATTAAAATTAAAACATTTCAGGAAAAGTGACATATCGGACCTCAAGCCCAACATGTTCATGCAAAGTAAGAAATGTGTCTTACAAATTCTTTGAAGCACATAAAAAGGTACAATACAAGCTTGTGATGCACAATTTCACACTCTAGTACTTTTCACACTGCACTTGGCCCCAGACCAAGCGTGTGGTTAGCCCCAGGTCAAGGAAGTGGTTAACCCAGGCCGAGGGAGCTTTTAGCACTGGGCTAAGGAGCTGATCATTCCAAAATAGTGGGTTAACCTCGACTATAGCCTGGGGCTTGCTGGCCCTGCTCCAGAGCAGACTTTATCCCCAGAAAATCAACTAAATGCTGGGCTAAGCGGTGCCAGTGTAAAACGGGGCTAAAGTAAACAGAGACGTAACACAACATTCTGCACTTGTGTGCTTAACCCAGGGCTTGTAGAAGTGCAGTGTGAATTGTATAATGTATGGGCCTAGGTTAACCCTGGGTTAACAATCTGCATGTGAAAAGGGGCTAAATTATTCCTGGCTTAGACTATGCAGTGTGAAAAGCCTGTTTTACAATGGTCACACAACACATGTATAGCATGAATTAGCATAAATGTAGAATTGACATTGAACAGAAACCTTTTGATTCAAATTTTGTTATATCAGATTTTATTATAAGTTCAAAATCGTCTTCCTTTATCACCAGTTATATCATATTCATATCTCCTGTTAAAGTACCAAAGGTTATTAAGGACAAAATATTTTATGAGAAAAAAAGGGCAGCCTAATATATTTAACTAAATGTGACTAACCTGGCTCGGCAGTTAATTGCTGTGTTGCCGGTATGATCTATAACCCATAATAAGAACCACACTATACTTAGACTGTACTCACACTGCAATCTCAGGCTTACACATAACTCAGCCAGCATCTAACCCAGTAATTTGCATGTGCATCATCATCGTCAACAACAGAGGATAGTTGGATTTACTGAAACACCTTGCTGGAGCTTTTTTTTTTTCTTCCTCTCTTTAAGAAGGACTTCTAAACCACCAGTCACACTAATTGGACAGCTGACCTTTCTCTGCCGTAAAAATTGCCCACTCAGCGGTTAGGAAGCCACATTGTTGTAACGCTCACAGGCTAAAAGGATAGCTGGACCCTGATGACTTGGAAGAGAAACACTGGCAGTCAAATTTGAAATATGGTTGATGAGCAGGTGAACTGATTCTGAAGACAATGGAAATGTCATGCTTTGACCATAATAAATAGTACATCAAGAAGTGACGTCTGCTGTAATTGCCTTCTTGAATTGTCTTGAGACCAAGGCTGTAGCTACCAGTGAGGACACTATCATTTCCTCTGTAATCCTTTCTGAGAATCTGAAAGTTTGAGGAACCTGGAGAGAGTTTGGATTCTACAATGGGAATTTTTACAGACTGAATCCAGTATTTTTTAGCCCAATAAATAAACAAATTAAGGGTTGAGTAATTCTCTTATGTTGTTATCTGAATCATTTGTTGAAACACCTGAATGGATCATCTGAAAATTGAGTGAATACAATGTATTTTAGAAACCTGTATAATAAAATAATTGAGACTTAACTTAAAGTGAAACTCTCGCCAAAATGCAACCTAGGCTTTTTTTGTGAATGTACCCGAGTCAAACTTTCGTGTAAAAGTATAATTACGACAAAAGCGCCACTTTTAAGATTGAACGTATTTTCGTTTTCGGGTCAAATCATTTTCAATGGGAGTGCTAGGGGCACTTTTAGCATCAAAATCGCTATTTTTAAAACACTAAGAAGGCTCGACACAACATGAAACTTTGCTCGTACCATCACTAGGGTCTCTACACATGAACATGAGCAGTGAGAACATTATTTGTGTACACAGAGTTTACTAAAAAGAAAGTTTTTGAACAACTCACGTTACCAGTTGTTTCTTCCGCTCGTCGCCGTCCTGCCAGTCGAGAAGTGTCAATCTCTGAGTGCGACGTAACATGGAGGAGAGTTAAGGTGGAATGCTACTTGCCATTCCGTCAACAACTATCCACACAAGATCTTACGTGACTTTTCCGGCTTTTGATTTTAGTATTGTTTCTTATATGAGGCTCCTTTTTCAACTTCAAGGTCAATATTGTTTTTCACTAACGACAAAACAACAAATTATCCGTGCATTTATATGAAACTAAGCTTTAGGAGTGTTCCACCTTAACTCTCCTCCATGTTGCGTCGCACTCGGGGATCAACACTTCTCGAATGGCAGGACGGTGCCGAGCAGAAGAAACAACTGGTAACGTGAGTTGTTCAAAAACATTCTTTTTAGTAAACTCTGTGTACGCAAACAATGTTCTCAATGCTCGAGTTCATGTGTAGAGACCCTGGTGATACTACGAGCAAAGTTTCATGTTGTGTCGAGCCTTCTTAGTGTTTTAAAAATAGCGATTTTGATGCTAAAAGTGCCCCTAGCACTCCCATTGA